>JABUQX010074390.1:0-32500 GCA_015478945.1 Trachelipus rathkii | reverse complement strand
CTCTGGTTCTGACTCCAGTTCTGCTCCGGTTGTGGCTCCGGTTCTGACTACGATTTTCTGGGTCTTCAGGTTGTGGCTCCGGTTCTGACTCTGGTTGTGGCCCTGGTTGTTTCTCCGGCTCTGACTACATTTCTGGCTCTGGTTGTGGTTCCATTTCTGACTCCGGTTCTGATTCTGGTTCTGCTCCAGTTCTGGATCCGGTTCTGACTCCATTTTTAGCTCATGTTGTGGCTCCGGTTCTGACTCCGGTTGTGGCCCCGGTTGTGGCTCCGGTTCTAACTCAGGTTCTGACTCCTGTTCTGGCTCCGATTCTGACTCTGGTTCTGACTCCGGTTCTGGCTTCCTTTCGGACTCTGGTTTTGTCTCCGGTTCTGGTTCTAGTTCTGACTCCAGTTCTGACTCCGGTTCTGGCTCCGGTTCTGACTCCGGTTCTGGCTGCGGTTCTGACTCCGGTTCTGACTTCAGTTCTGACTACGGTTCTGGCTCCGGTTCTGACTTCGGTTTTGTCTCCGGTTCTGGCCCCGGTTTTAGTTTCTTTATTTTTAAATTTGAGTCTCTGGGTCCGAAAATCTTTATTTTATAGTAAAAATAAGAATTTCTCCGGCTCCGGCTCCGGCTCCGGCTCCGGCTCCGGCTCCGGCTCCGGCCATAAGCAAATAACAATTTCAGATCCTATTCCCGCTCTACCCAAAGCCTTACTGCCCCGCGGACTGCATATGACCCGATAATATATATTATATATTAAATAAAGGATCTATATTATATTTTATATATATATATAATATTTAAAATATATATATATATATATAAGTATATATATATATAATTTATGATATATATTATATATATATATATGATATAATATATATATATATATATATTTGTTGCAGCTGGAATTCAAAAGTGATTTGTTTTTTGCCTATAAGACCAAGTTTTCCCGCTATTCACATTTAACTATTTTAAAAAAAATATTTAAAAAATGATTATTTTCCCGTTAATAGAGGCAGAACTCGGTTTGTTGCTACCGATTTTGTCGTAATAAATAAAGAAGTTACGCAAATACATTCTCAGAATTTTCATATTGATAGAAAAATAGTAAAAAAAATATCGTTAGTTTTCATTTATAAAATGCCAAAAAAAAGTTTTATTTTTTTTATTTATTTATTATTTTGCTTAGTTTTTTTTACTTCTCCATTTTCATAAACGGGAATATCGCGGATTATTGTCCTTCTTTCGATTGTTGCTGATATTAACATTGAATCTTGTCAGAGCTTATTTAATTTGATAAGAAACAATTTCTTCAAATCATCGTTTTTTATACTTCAACCTTTGCCGCTGTTCAAGGGAGAAAATAAATTTGTTGTTGCAATTTTTTAATTGTTTTCATGGGAATAGTGAAAAAAAGGGATCTTAAAGTTAAACACATTTTTTTATTCAGCACAACAAAATATATAAAAAATAAGTCCTCATATATATATATATATAATATACTATAATAGATATATATATTATATATATATAACTTATATAATATATATAATATATATATATATATATATATATATATATTATATAATATATATTAATATTTATTATATATATATATATATATATACTATATATATATGGTGTTCTCCTGTTTGAAAGATAAATTCTTACCTATTGTTATAATACTTATTTTGTAGATTTTAATAAAGATCTGTTTATTGATCGTTTTTAAAGCGTTCTCAAAATCTTTTGCTATTACAAATATGTTAATAACACATCAAATAACACATACTATTAAGCGTCACTTTCCATTTAACGCATTACAATCGCACATACATCAATTCAAAGCTAGAAATGTTAATAGTGAGGAATTTAAGTAGAAATACAAAAAACCTGAAATTATATGCTTATACACTATTTACATAGTTTAATAAAAACACTAAAGCGAAATAAACTTTAATACTATACACAATTAATTTAATGTGTTTAAAAAAGTATAAAAAAATTATTTTTCTATTTGTTTATTCCGAATATTTTTTTTACTTTAGTAATTTGTAACATTGTTTTGCTATTTTTTTTCTGCAGAGCATAAAAGCATTTATACTTAATTCTTCCTCTACCAACATTGTTTTTTTTTTCCTCATGGGCGTCACCAATTAGTTCCTGTTCACGTCGTCTTGATTGAGTTTTTCGCATCTTCCTGCTTCATGGTCAAGTATTCCATTTACAACCATTCAACCTAATGAAAAAAATAAAAAAACAACCATTATTATAATTATAATGTAACCTATATATCCCTTATCTATATAATATATATGGTATATTATCCATATATTATAGAATATACTTTATACTGTAAATATACAGAGAGAGAGAGGGGCTGAGAGAGAGAGAGAGAGAGAGGAGAGAGAGACGAGAGAGAGATGAAGAGAGAGATGAGGAGAGGAGAGATGAGAGAGGAGGAGGGAGAAGAGAGAGAGAGAGAGAGTGAGGAGAGAGAGAGAGAGAGAGGGAAGGGGAGAGAGAGACGAAGAGCAGAGGGTGGTGAAGCGAGAGAGGATCCTGAGAGAGGAGAGAGAGAGAGAGAGGAGAGAGAGACGAGAGAGAGAGAGAGAGTTTGCAAATATAACTTTGTTTTTTTATCCTTCAATTTTTGCAATAAACCCCTGTATTTATATTTTAATCATAATTGTAATTTTTTTTCCTTTTCTTTTGGAACGTTACATTTTTTATTATTTCCATTATTATTCCACTTTAATTTAATTAATTTTAAGCAATAAACTTAGAATGGTTGGTCCAGATATTTCTTTTGCTGTATGATTCATTATGACTCCCAACAAAAAATTTCCGAAACATTTTTTTTTTTGTCAAAGGTATTCGAAAATGGACTAATTTTTTTGTTTACAGCAGCCGATTTTAATATTTTTTTTCTTTTTGGCAACCTGGGAAATGCCATTTGTCGAGGATCTTTCTATAATTTCTTAAGAAAAAGATTTCATAAAACTTTAAAAAAATTAAAAAAAATAAAAACCCACTACATCTACATATATAGATACTATATAAATACTATATATATAGATATATATATATTATATATTATATATATATACTATACTTAAGGAATTGTTTTTTTTTTAATATTATTCCTTTTATTTACTTGATTTATTTTAATTTATTTCTTTCTTTGCACATATATAATATACGCCTTTTTATTTGAATATTAGACTCAATATATAAATAACATAACCTACAGATGACCCTTGAGGCAGCTAACCTCTAATCTTTCTTACTGCAAAACTGCTCAAATAAAAACATGTTTTTTTCCTATACCATAAAACTCAGTTATTTAATCTATCTACAAGACACTAAATTTACTCAATAAGTGAACAGAATCAAGTGAATGCTGTGAAATTCTTCTACATAATCATCGTGGTTCTATGTTATTGAAATCAAGTTATTGTGATAAAGTAAGAAAGATTGAAATTCCTTAACCAAGACTGAACATTCTCAACTTTGCTCAAGGAGTATTATAATATTGAAAAATGGAACTATTTTGAAATTACCTCTTCAGTTCATAATAGCATAGGACGAATCTGATCTCTCAGAGACTTCCCAACAATCGCAGACAGCATCTCGATCAGTGATTATAATTATTACAGAACCAAGAAATAGCCGCGTAGTTCATCACAGACTCGCCCTCACGCTTAACAGTTTCAAACAGTCCGAATTGTAGGCTTCGTTGGACCTAATGTTTAAAATAGTGTAAGTAAAGACTCAATGGACCACATTACTATTTTTCCAGTCTTCAACTGGCGAAGTTTTATAATAATGACACAGCCAATTTTCACCTTTTAGCGTTGATTTCTGTAAATTTAGGATCCTACAATTGCAGTCCATCCCTGCATAAAATTTTCATGGAAACATAATCTTGTAGATGAAAATTGACTTCTTGTAGCAATCACCTCACAATAGATTGCCATCTCTTCTGTCACATTTGCTGCAAGTTTGTCTGTGCTGTTTAGCCGGAATAATCCTCCATTGTGTTCGACTTTTTAATTCCTCAGCTTTTGCTTTCGGTCACTATTATTCTTCACAAAGTCATTCTTTCCATGGTGAAGACTACTAAGACTACTGATTTTGGAACAGCAAATGATTTTTTTGTTATGATTATACGGCAACATACACTGGTGTCTCATCTCAGCCGTCCAGCGTGTGTGGGTTATGCAATATACGGCAACATACACTGGATTGGTACCTAACGATTTCCCCATTTTACTGACAGCTTGACCCAACCACAACCAGAAATAAAATGCAGTGCATTGATATGCAACCTGAAAATAGACAAGGAAAGGATTAACAAAGGAAATCGCAACATTTGTTGTCTTAGTGTTGTCAATTACTAATGAAATTAATCCTTATAATACTAAGGTTATCATTATTAATCTAATATGTTGAAAATAAAATTAGTTTTTTTTGAAGCAAACGATAAGAAAATTAATATTATATGATTTTAGAATAGCCGCATTTCACAAGTGTATGTTGTTGGATGGAAATACGATGCATTTAACACTGAATACAATATATATTATAATATTAATATATATTATATATATTATATATACAAATATATTATATATATATATATATATATATATATATATATATATATATATATATATATATATATATATATATATATATATATTAATATTTAATAATGATTATAACATAAATATGTATATAAATATATATATATATATATATATAATTATTATTATAGTATATGTGATTAGTATATATATTCATATATATATATATATCATGTGTGTGTGTGTGTGTTTGTGTGTGTGTGTGTGTGTAGGTGTGTTCGTATGTGTTTATATAAATATGAATTAAAGGTTGAATCTGTAAGAGTGTTTTTGTTCCCTATGCTAATATACTGCTCAGTCCATTCCATCCAAACCTGTTCGTTTGTATTCATAAAAAGAAAGGAAAAGACACAAAGTTTTAAGATTTGAATTCAAAATATTCCCGAAACGTTTTTATTGAGAATCTTCATAAATATATAATATAATGGCTCGTAAGTCTGCGTGTAATCCTTATATAGTCTTTGATACCTGGAATGCGAGCCACGTACGTCGTAAGGTGAATATAGCGAGGGGAGACCGCAACGAGACGCGAGAGAGATTCATGAGCTTTGGGATTTTGAGAGTTGAATCACTAGAGTTGATGAAGATGGATTCGGGGTCCTGAGAGAAGAAAAGAAGATAGAAGAGAGGGGGAGGAAAGTACATTGTTTGTCTTTAAAATAGTTTTTGTTCTTAGTTAAGGGAAGGTAATTGAACGTAACTTGATGTATATGGTCAATTACAACGACACTTAAACACGAATTTCTTTCGTTATTAAACCCCAAAATAGACACTTTAAGTTCTAACTCTTCTCGATTCTTCTTTGTTTATAATAGATCTTTGTGTTCATATGTTTTTATGGGGTTTATTAAAAACTATTAGCTTTCCCTTATTTCATTATATATATATATATATATATATATATATATATATGATATTATATACAATATATATATATACTATATAATATTTTATATCATAATATAATATTTCATATCTTATACTATAAATATAATATATATATAGTATATATATATATAATATAGTATATATATATTATATATATCATATATATATGGTATATATGGGACCAAAATATATTATATATATATATATATATATATAAATATATATATTATATATATATATATATATTATATATTATATATATAATATATAATATACTATATATTATATATAATATATATACTATATATATGATAATATATAGTCATATATATATATATATATATATATATATATATATATATATATATATATATATATATATATATATATATATACTATATATATATATATATATATAGTATATATATATATATATAAAATGGTATTTACTAAAATACAAAAGAATGCAAGTAAAAAACCATGAAAACCACAAACATTTATATCATTCATTGACAATTAACTTGCAAAATTTAAATATATTTATTATAATAATACATTTAATTAAATAAGCCTTTTCTCTCCACTTTACGACGGCTCTTCAACTTTGAAATGTGGGGAAAACGGTGTTTGGAGGGAAAAAAATATGCAAAGGAGGTATCATTATTTAATCATCCACGCCAGGAAGATGGCGCTCATCGGAGTCAGCCGAGACATTATTCAAACAAAAGATCTGAGAAGTCTTGAAATACGATAGAGAGAGGGCGCTAAATATTCAATGTAGCAGACACATGTGGGGTGTGTGTGTGGGCAATGGTGTGCGTATTTCGTTTTTGTTTTTTTTTTATTTTTTCATCCAGTAGAAGGAAAAATGATGAAACTCTATTTCATTGAAGTCATAATAAGGAGATCTAATGAAGGAGGAAAAGAGCAATCAACGACCTCGTGAGAATATACGGTGGAATATACCAGTGTGAGTGATTTGCGACGATTTTTTTTAGAAATAGGACATGGGGCCATTAGGTGCAACTTTAAAAGAAACAAAAAAAATATTGAAATTTTGTTTTATATTAAATAGCTAAAAAAAAAAAAATTAAAAAATAGAAAATATTATTTTTATACCTAATGATTATTGTAATATCTCTTCCACAGAAACTCACTTCCTTATATAGTGTGTTGAAATATCGTAAATAATTAGAATGTAGAGAGCGTTTATCAGTCTCTAAAGAGATATAATAGTGGAAATAACAAAGGAACAAAAGCTCTTGAAAATATAACACGTGTACTCTAATTAAAAAAGGTCATTGACATGAGAGCGAAAAAAATGTTAAAAAACATGTATAAAACATATATATTATTTTTATTACATAAGTGATGATGTTTTGGATCCTCTTTTCTTATCCGAAACTTTGTTAGTAATAATAAAACAGGTCAACTTTTTCCCAGCGTTTAAGCGAGCATAAAAAAAAAATTTCTTCTAAACGCCCATTTTTCCCCATCTTATAAATGTAATCGAAGTTTTTTTTTTGCAGAAGTGAATTTTAATTCACTATTCTACATTTCTCTATCCTAAAAAATTCCCTTTTTTTTTTTTTTTTCTTTCGTCTTTTTAAATTTAGTGTGATACAGTTTTCATATTTATAGAATATCTTTGGAGGTGAAAATACGGAATATATTTTTTCGTTTTTAAAGAGTTCGTAAATTCCTGCCCAATAAAAAAAAACTTCATTTGAAGATTACTTCAAACCGTCTGCATTGACCTAGCTACAAGCGTAATCACCCAAAAACTTAAAGCAAAGTAGGTCATTAATACGCCAAGAAAAAAATACTAACCTTACCTTATCGCCACTCTAGCTTCATTACCTCTACATAATTTATGCTGTCTTCCTTGATACTAGAATTTTATACCATATCTGCAGTTATCTAGATAGTAATACTACTACACTCTAAACACTCACAATACATAATATCGATACTACCGCCTTACTTACTTATCTTACCTACTACCTACTATAAAGTAATTTCGAACGTTTCCAAGAATTAAGAATAACATTTGGAGTTTTGAGTGTAGTAGAGTTGATTATTTGGAAGCAGAAACTAAGTAGCCTTTAATTTGAGTAGGACAGTCTTAGGAAACATCTAATAAATTTAATAATATAGAGTAGATTAATAAAGAATAGGAAAGTCACAATAATAACATTGTTTGATTGCTTGGATATAGGTCCAAAGATCATTATGGGGATAATGCTATAAATGAATAAGAATACCAGAATCAACTACTCAGGCAAAATCTACAGTAAATCATAATAAATAAAGTTTCATGTTCAGTGAATAATCTTGTCAATATAAATTTAAACTATAATGTATATACACATAAAGTCATAACAAGGAAAAAAAACTAATAGTCTATAACCTAATTGTTATAGTTATTATGCTGTCTTTATATTCAAGTTCGGCATGCTCTTCTTAAATTTTCTTATAAAGACCTGTTGTGAGGATATACTTCCGAACTGAGTAATTTGTATATGTAAGGCAAAACGGTCATTATTATTGTAACATTTTATTATTTTATCAGTTTAATCTCTAAATACAGTAACACTCCTGATACACATGTCCTAGTTAGTAGAGAGCTGAGATAGACATATTTTCTAATAAATTTGTATGGTTTAGAAGCATAGTTATTATTATAGTAAATGTTAGTTCTCTCAAAGATATAAAATTAGCGCCTAACTTGACTACTGCGTGCAACTGAGCTAAGCTTTCCTTAACAGTATATCATACTACTATAACTTTTACTACTTTAACATAACCTAATTTAATTTAATAATTTATATATAATAATATTAGTTCAATATTTAATAATAATAATTGATATAATCATATTATCTCACCATATCAGACTGATTTATATATGATATTTTATTAATATATAATTATAATAAGATATTAATTAAGAATGTATTTATAATTTTTTATATGTATAATGACTATCATTATCAATTTAATACCTTCATCTATATACATTCACAGGTTCGGTATTTAATGCTTAAATCCTGTATAAAATATTATATATATATATATACTAGTATATTTAAATATATTGCATTACTCTAAGAGTATAATTTTGGGGATAGTATATCTTATATATATTTATATAAATATAACAGGAAAAAAACTACTTGCAGACCTTCGATTGATCGAAGCAAGAAGGGGCATGCTGCACTATATTATATATCATACTTATACGTATTAACAGGTAGATCGTGGCGGATATATTGATATATAGTAGGGGGGTAATACCGAAGCCCCATCCCCGTGAATATCAAAAAATAAAAATATTACTATTATATCAGTACGTATTATATATATATATATTATATTATATAGCAATATATATATAAAAATATCACTAATTATCAGATTTTAATTATTATTTATTAATATTATAATATTATATATATATAATACTCGTTAATATATAGGTGTTGTGATGTAGGTAGTATGTAAAATAGTGAACGAAGTTATGTGTAGTGCGTCCTTGTGTGTGTGTTGGTGTTGTTGTATGTTTGTTGTAGTTAGTGATGCATGCGTTTAAAGCTTCACAATTTTGTACACACTTAGTTCTAATTTAAAAAAACCATTCCAAATATGTTAATCATAGAAAAAAGTGAAACCAGTAGCTGCGAAATACCTAAGGTCCCATAATTTTAATAATATTTTAAAAAATTTTTGATTGTGCTGTATTCCTTTATTTATATAATATATATATATAAGATAATATTACTATATATATATATATATATATACTATATATATATTATATACTATATATATATATAATATATATATATATATATATATATAAATATATATATATATATATATATATTTAATATCAATATAATATATATATGATATATACAGTATATATATCTATATAATATATTATGGATATATAGATTATTATTATTATAATATAGTATATATATAATTATATATGATGGTGTCCCATTATTTGTTTTAGTTTTTCTATATATCCCTTCAGTGTGCGTATGCTGTAGTATGTGTGTGAATGTGTGTAAAATACTATCACATATAGAACATATGTTTTGTCATTTATACTTATATCATAAATAGTAAAAAGATAAAATAATATCCATTCAACCTCAAAAGAATATATATAAAATAAAATAATAAAATAATAAATTTATTAAAAAAAAATTTATGAGAAATGTTCTTTTTGGTAGAAAGATATAAATGTTATATAGTTATAAATCTTTCAGCCAAGAATAAGCTCTCTCTCTTTATGTTTCTATTTTGTCGAATACTATTATTTCATTATAATAGTCGAAAATACATTTTGTACCTTCTGAATTTATTTCAAATTGAATTCGAATTGACGGAAATAAAAGAAAAACACAACAATAAGTTTTTTGAGTACAATTAGTCAATCTCTATTTCTTATTCGCAACATTTGTGATTATTTTATAGACATTTTTCTTCATTCAACAACAATCTAGTATGAAGAGTATAAAAAGAAATAATTTGATGAAGACAAATGGGAAAAATCGAGTCTTATTGGCTCGCGGCAAATGAAGTAACCCTGGTTGGTCAGAGTGAAAAGAATTGTTGAACTCTACATGCAACTCACGAAAGTATATTTATTAATTTTATCTTCCATGGTAACTGTAAATTGTTGAGTACTTATTCTCTTATCTCTAGATAATACATAATTTTATTCTCTCGGCAAATTTTTTTAATTTTATTTTATATTATGATCCTCCACCAATATAATTTATGTGGTGCGCTGAAATTAATATGAGTGTTGCGTTGAAAAGCGGTTTAGCCATAATAGTGAGAAATTTAAACTAATTAGTAATAATCAGTAATGAAAAAGCAAATTTTACAAGAAAATTTTAACAATATGCGAAACACATAAAATGTAGGGATAGAATTACCCTTATTATTATTTATGGTAATCATTTATCCATTTTGGTTTCAGCGTTAGATATGGGTGTTGGATCATTGAATTTTTTGTTTAAGAACATTGAGTGATGCTTTGGTGCGTGAGTGTATAATTGTAAAGATACGCTGAAAATAGAATAGTTAAGGAGAATGACGTAAGTGGGATCATTTTAGTATTCCTTTTCTTACTAGCGTGTGAAACATTAAAACCTCTCTATATAGAGAAGAATGAGCCAGAAATAAAGAGTTCTTCTGCAGAACTAAAGTAGTTGCGAGTAAGTAAATATGACTCTCGTTTTCAGTTAAAGCTTATAGCGCGATGGCTCTTCAGGAGTGTCATTTGGCGATTAGCGGATATAAGTGTATTCCGAAATAGGTATTAATGGAGATTATTATATGTATTGAGTAAATAAATCTATGTGTTGGAAATAATCTCTGAATTTTGACTCTATTATTATTATTATTATTATATAATTCTGTAATTGTTTTATTGTCTTTTTTATCTAAATTTTTTCTTCTTTTTTTTTCTACACAGCTGGATCATGTACCTATTTGCTCCGGACAGCAGACCCTAAATGTACAGAACGTGGTACTAGTGAAAGGATGTAGTTGTCTGTCTGTAGTAGATTGTATATCATTTTTTAAGCCTGATTCTGTGATAGAGATAAGCGAGACGGAAGTGCTTAGGGTGAATGCCAAATATAGTTATCTAATTACACACATTAGGTAAAGATCAACAGAGAAAGAAGCAAGATAATCTTAAATCCAAGACCCTCCCTATTTAAGAGAGTTACTTGTAAAACGTGCTAAGCTAGCCATAGCTGCAAGTGCAACTTTACTTCCTATGCAGGCCTCATTAGTTTGATAAAGACCATACTCTATACATCTATGAATAGAGTTTATGCTCAACGTGTGCAGCGACAAAAGTGGTGTGGGAAAATGGTTGAAATTGAAATTATGAAAATAAATTGCCCGGAACATATAGACTATATATTTTTCTCGCGGTTGCATCTTAAAATCTCCTAATCTGTAATCTGACCTTCCTGATATTGAGTACAAAACATGTTTTTAGTATTCTTTCTTTTATGTGTTTGCAAAAGTGTATGATAAACAAGCCTGAATCCCGTCATTCATTCCGCGTAGTTAGGATTGGATCTACTCCTTTTACATAGTGATGTATTGATGTATTATTATTATTGATTTAACTGATTTATTGATTTACATTGTAGATTATTATTATTATTATTATTTATTATTATTGGGATCATAGTGTTTTTTATAGTGTCTTATAGGTGAGTCAGAAACGATTGAAGCTAAGTGCGGCAAGAGAAGAATAATTCATAAACATTCATTCTACTACTATCTTAGACCTATTTATATTACTATGACTATATGTTATGTGGTATATCTCTCTCTCGCTATTGCTTGTAAAAGTAAGTGCTCTTTCCACTAATACTAACTATTCAGGCAACTATCTGCTATCTGCCCTCTGCCTCTGCCTTCTGCCTTTGGCCTATATTATGTTACTCATACTGTACCTGCCTCTGTCGCTCTGCCTATATCTGCACTTACTGCCTTACTGCTACTCCCTGCCTCTGATAGCTCTATGATTTCTTTTTACGGCTTATCATGCCTCCTATATATATGATATATATATAATTATTATATTTTACAAGGAATAAAAAGAATTTCTAAAGAATTCCAATAAGAATGAAATTGCTGTGTAAGTATAAATTGTTTAATATATAGTATGAGGTGAATTCTTGGATATATAGATTTGGATTAAATAAATAAAATAACCCTTTACCCGTGAGAGTATATCATTATCCCACTATATTTGTGATATATTATATAATAGAAATTAATGTTTCGAGTGTGAACTTAGCAGAATGTCAGCAGGAGTGTTAAGTATAATATAAAAATAAATTATATTTTAACACTTTATTTTTAATTTTTATAGTTGTGGATTATAAGATTAATCTATTAAAAAAAGCATAAATAAACTTTTTAAAAACTATTAAAACAGAATGTTCATAGAGCAGCTCAATCATCTCTTAGCTTTCTCTAAGCATTCGATATAGAACGAGTTATATGAGCCATACTATAAAAATTATCTCACCTGTTTCCAGCTTGCCAGAGTCGTGCTTCAAACATTTTCAAATTACTACTAATAATACTACACGCTAACCCATACAACGTGTGTTAAGCAGACTCTCCTCGCCTATCGTCCTCTCTGTGTGCTTACCAGTGATATCACCAAATTCTTTTGAGCAGTTAACACAGCGTGTAAGATAAGAACTAATTACTCCTCTCTTTTGGCTATTGACAATCTGAGTATAATCTCTCAGCTTTTTACGAAGCTCACACTGAAATAGTTTTATACTTCAATAAGTTTCTCGCTCTTAACCTTTATTATGTGCACATCCAAGCCAAAATTTTATACCATAGTTAGCTCTCTGTTTTAAATGTAGGGCAAAAAGATCTAAGCGATAATCACATTAATAGTTACTTAAATACTTGCAAGAATATATTAAAGTTGTGATTATCTTCTCGATTCGTTGTATATAGTTGAGAATTGCGAGGAGGAGTATGATATTTAGAAATTAGAACTGATAGAAGTTTACACACATTTTTTACTGTACTGATAGCGAAAGTTTGTTATGTTTATGATTTTTCACCCAGCGTTATCATACTAAGTCTTGTCTTGCTTCGGAAATCAACACTCAGTGTTTGATTTTTTAAGACTTGTGAGTGCTCATTATAAACCCTTATGAAAAAAAAAAGTATATTGAGATAACTGTACCATTAGACATCTCTTGATCATGGAGACTCAACAACGTGCAAATTATGGTTTCACTAAAATCTAGAAAGTGAAGAGTACCTTCAACATTCTATCCTAACCATTGTTCAACAATGGAAAGCGGATTTGTATATTTATCACGAATTCGTAAGTAGATTGTGTGTACATGCAAAAACAAGTACTGACACCTTATAATAATGCGCATTAATTGAGAGTATACAATTACTCATAATCTTGTTTCTTCTCCAGTTAAATAGCTCTGCCGTACTGTTCTTAATGTTTGCTCTGAAGCTTCATACAGAAACTGCTTACTGTTTTCTAATCGTAGTAATAATACTATTTAATAAATGTAAACGTAAAGCTAGCGTATAAGTTATGAAGTCCAAAGATAGCCGATTTGCGTGACCTTTATAGTAATAAATGCGGCAAAATCATCCTAGTTTGTGGCGAAAAACTTTTTCTCAATAGTTTCTTAGGGACTATTTCAAATTAGCGAGCAAATCTATTAACATATTAAGTGTAAGGGTTTTGGCCATAGCTCTACAACTTTTCACCACCACCCACTACTACACTTACAATCATATACTTTATATGACTAACTGTGAGTGTAACGTGATACGATTTTTATTGACCCTTTAAGAAAAATATGACGAGATCATATTATATATACTATTAGATTATCTCAGACAAAGAGATTAATTATCGCCAGGCATTGTGATAAGCAGTATCATAAATTGAAATATTACAAAGCTTCTTACCTATAACCTCTAGTCGTTGTTCTAGGAGGTATTCTATACACAAAGACTTCTGGTTTAACAAGTAATAGCTAAATTATATGTATTAAGAGAGTAGTGTAAACTGTTAAATGACTGAATTGGGAATTATACCTAGTTTTTTAATATTATACAGTTCTAAATTGCCCTCAAAATCTTTTATTCAGCATCTCCTTTATTGATCCTTACCAGAATACTTAGATAACTCAACATACTATATAGATAAATAGTATACTATACATAGATTTGAGGATTAATAAACTGGTGTACTTGTGCACAGACTTATATTCTTTCTTAGTTGTCTCATTTAATGAGAGCATACTTGTCACTCTCATTCATCCGGAACTGCACTTGGCTAAATTCCTGTCTTATATTTAAGCTTCGACGTCTATTATTACTTTATTTTTTTTAGTGGAAGCCATATTTGTCTTAAGTGTAAGTTATTTTAATAGTTTATACATTTTTTTTTCTTCTAATTAGCCAAGATTAAAAGCACCTACTCTTTCTGTGTCCATTGAGATGCCTACCTTTGCCAAACATTGGCTGCTGTTAATATTCAATTCATGTCCTCAAATAATGATCGTCAATCAAATCATTAGCTATAATAGTTATATTATCGTTTTTATATAACATTATTTGAGACATGTCTTTGATGATAATTTTTCTTTTGAAAAAACTCTTTGTTGGGTAAATGCAGTTATAATTCGTGATTTTGACATCTTTTACGTCTTTAAATAGAATTTGTATTTGTATTATTTTTTAAAAGGTCTACATTTCCTTAAGATAATGGGAAACCCGCCCTCTAAAATTTATGTGAAATTTGTCAGAAATTTGATGTTTTAAATTTTATAATTTTTATTTTTATTTATAGTTTAAAAAGTGGACAGTTATTCCGTGAGTAAGGATAGCATATTCTTTATTTATTTATATACTTAGAGTATATTAATTACGTCAATCATAGAGTTCGAGTGTGATATTGTATTAGTTATATTCGAATTTTGGTATTAATGTGGATAAACAATTATATTTATTAACATATATGGTCCTGAATATATGATTTTATTAAATTGAAATACTGTTCCGAGCCTCATAATTGAAACTATATTACTCATTTGAAGAAAATGTATCAAACAATTCTCGCAGACCTTTCGGATGGTATTTTCACCATCACCATCAATCGTCCTGACTTTAAGCTGAAGTTGCATATAGATAAATTAGACCTTATTAGATCCAGTTACTCGTTTAATATTATTGATAATGATATGATAATAATTCTATACTATATATAATATATGAATTTAAATCTGATAGATTTATTGTTAAATCAACATTTTTCAATTAAATACCATTATCAAGATTTACCTCAGGGAGTCTCATGTCGATTGAACGATGAATGTTCAGGGTTTGATACATAATAAGTGATAATAAATAAATCGAAACAGATCCTTATTATACAAAGTACTAAGAAATTTTACATAGTGATATTTAGGTATGATCTCTTAACCTCTCAGTTTCATGCTAATAGAAGATAATATAAGGAATAAAGCATCTACTAATAATATATAATATATATTATAAAGAATATTTAATTCTTTAAAACATTAAATTAAATTATTTAATAATTACTAATCCATTCTGTTGACTCAATTTTGCACAAGTTAACTAAATTATCCCTATTAATCGAGAGATATGTCATGAGATACAAGCTAAATTGTGGAGTATGACAGCTCATTATGGATCAAGCAATGTTGGTTGGAGCTCCTGTTACCGATCTCGATGCCTCAGGCGGTGCCAGAATTCAGGAGGGGGTAGAATCTCTTGCCGGTTATGCAGATATTTTTCAGAGAAATGTGCTTGAGTATATATATGAATGGATTAATATGACATCCGGCTACCTAAATCATCTAAGTTCACTATTTTTTAACATAAATTACTAATTCACCAGATGATGTATTCTCGTTCTAAAAAGTTGAATATCCTCCTCACAACAGACCTTTTATTAGTTCTTATTTAATAACTGCCAGTAATTTAACGCTTCAACTAGTTCACATTTATCCATATATATATCTTGTGCTTTATGTAGAATTAATTTTTTCGTAAATTGTAATTTTTCCAGTGTCTAATCTTTCTTGTTCAGACTTTATGCGCTATCGATGAGATTGTTATTGTGGAGATAAATAGGAGATATATGCGTGAGTAAATTGGGAGTTATGTTGTGTGTTGAATATTGTGCTTTATGTGCTTAATATTACATCAATGTATGAATTGATGTTTCAACATAAACTTATTCACACATAACATAAATTGAGGTGTGGCATCAACTAGGAGCAAACTTTTGGCGTAGAGATAGGTTTTGACATATGCTGACTCTCATACGAGAGGACGCTGGTCAATACCTCCGCAGTAAGCAGAGAGATCAAGGCCACAGGAACATGCAATGAATAATAATATGAATGAGTCTGCTACATCAACGTTTTGGGTCGGTGATTCGAGGGTGGAATATGCCGTTTGCGCGCTCTTAAGCTTCATTCCCGTATGCTTCCCCCGTGTGTATGTTTACCCTCTGCGGATACTGGAGAAGAGTGTGTTTTAAGAAGCATGTTTATATATTATGAGAATGTATTAGGATGCTATTGATATAGCTGTTGGATAGTGCTATTAATAATGATTAGTATGATTCTGGTATATATATATATATTAATGCTTGGATTGAGTTTTTTTATCTATAATTAGTTACTCTATTGGTAGTGATGAATTATAAGATTTTACTTGTATATGATATTTGAATATGCTATTAGAATATAACCATTTTTATTTTAATAGTAATTGATATTATTGATAATATATATATGTTTGTTATATATATGAATCTAATAGTAGTACTAGTGAGATATGCCTACACACCTGCATATCGGTGGGTGTATGAGATGCTTGAGATACTTGGTATTATGTACTTATGAGTAGTAATTTTTTTATATGCTTGGATACCTGTGATAATTATGAATATACTTGTTAATAATGCTATGTGAATACTTTGAGGATATATTAAAGCTATTTGAGGTATAATGTATATCATTAAATATTAATGTACTTTGGATAATTCATGTAGGGATAACTCGTGATACTATCTGATAGTATACTAACTTAGTGTATAGATTAACTATTGAGTATATAATATATATATATATATATAGTATATATAATAATTTTGGTGGGGCTTCTGAATTGAGATCTAAATAAGTAGTGTATGACGATAAGGATAAATGAATGATCGAAAAGTTATTGCGTGTTAATAATTTAAGTAGTCGGGAGCTGATGCTAGGGTTGATGTGCTTATGTCTCCTGAGTTATTACATACTCGTACTTTATGGATAGAGTTATTGAAAGACATTTCATGTTTGTGGTGGTGTGCCGATGGGGAGCGAGTATGTAGAATGTTTGGGAAATGGAACTGGTGTGGGAGAGAGTGATGAGCGTGGATGATTCCTCATAAGCGCTATTATATGTGGTTATATTTGGTTTTGGGTGGCGAATCTGAAGGTAGTTGTTGATTCTGATGAACATTTGGTAGAGAGATTTAGTGCTCTGAGTAGTGTTCAAAAGAGAATGGGGTTTTGTGAATAATACGTTTATAATGTAGGGAGGTATTGCTTGGTAGTGTTAGGTAGTTTGGATCCCCCTTTGTAGGATGTAGAAAAGTTAGAACTCAATAATAGAGGAAGTAAACACTATTAGATAGTTGTTGGTGGTGTGAGGATAGGTGGGTTAATGAAGAGGAATAAATGAAAGTATGTTGATAGATGTTTGGGTCATGGTGGAAAGGTGTTCATGGACTTATCAGTTGGGTGTTGGTTGATGGCGAGTATGAGATAGTGGGTGAGTATGCTGGGAATCGACGGCTGGGAGACCCATGGAAAAAGTGGATTGAGTCAGGTAAAGGAATGGCCTGGAGGATGAGAAAATGATGACGTTGACAGAGGGCGAGAAGAAAGTGGCATGAATAGGAATGAATTTGGCGGGGTTTTTGTGCCAAGGACGAACCCTACATTGACGAGATGCCATGATGAGGGTCCGAAATGTGACGTCATTAAAGGAAATGATGCCTCCACCAATCAAAAACGATTATTTATATTGTAGGCAGATGAAGCTAAATTTGCTATAAATAGGCATGATGAATGCGGGGTTTTGTGCCAAGGGACGAACCCTACATTGGACTGATCGGAGTAGTCCATAGTGAGCGTCCATCGCGGTCCCGTGAAGGCCTTAGGATGGGTTTTCTGCATTGCGCGAGTTTCCACTAAAAGTTTAGAAAGGGGTGGTAAGGCTGGGCTTTCTTCTCGACTCGCGTCATATTCTTCTACTACTTTTCTCTTTCCAGTGCATGCTACGTACCTTAGCGCCCCTATGTCCATTGGGAGGAGAGTGGGTGGTGCGTGACAGATTTGATGATTGAGTGTATATCATTTGCTTCTAGGGATTATTCAGTACCCCAGATAGAATACATATAGTTTCAACTGATTTTTTATAATTATTATAAATTTGTAAATAGTTTTGCTTATTATTATTATTATTATATTATTATTATTATTATTATTATTATTATTATTATTATTATTATTATTATTATTATTATTATTATTATTATTATTATTATTATTATTATTATTGAAAGCTTTACGCAAATTTTTTTGTACTTTCTTTAAGGTAAAAAGTTTGTCATAGTGATTATGTATCACATTACTATACTATCGACAGATTTCAATTATTATGGGACCCTGCGCAGGAGGCGCAGTGTATTCTCCGGCTTTGACCGACTTTACCTTCATGGTCGAAGACACTTCATATCTTTTTATCACGGGACCAGATGTTGTTAAGGCAGTCACTAACGAAGATGTAACACAGGAGGAACTAGGAGGGGCAAGAACTCACACATCGATATCAGGTGTTGCCCACAAAGCCTTCAAGAACGATGTTGATGCACTTTTGAGTCTTAGGACATTTATGGGATACTTGCCGCAAAGCAATAGGGATCCAAGTCCCATTCGGGTGTGTGATGATCCTTGGTGAGATTTAAACTTATTCGTTTCACTAATCTTTTTAAATATTTGATTTACGTTTTATAAAATGTCAGCGTTTGAAATCGAATGACTGGAGTTCTTGTTGTAACTGTGATATGAAAAATAGATTTTATCAGCATTGTAAAATTGGTTCTATTTGCTTTTGATTGCTCTCTGATTCGGGTTAATTGTTTTAGTCACTTATATTTATTCTATTTATTCTGTAGGTTTTTGAACTTATTAAGCACATATTAACATTTATACCTTGATATAAAACGTATAACTTGTGATTCCTTTTTTTTTTTTATAGTGATAGTCTGATAGAGATGTGTCAGGATTAGTATTTATTCTATTTATTCTGTAGGTTTTTGAACTTATTAAGCACATATTAACATTTATACCTTGATATAAAACGTATAACTTGTGATTCCTTTTTTTATATAGGGATAGAGATGTGTCAGGATTAGATACAGTGGTTCCTATGGAAACAACCGCAGCTTATAACATGAATGACGTAATTGAAGGGGTTGTAGATGAAGGAGACTTCTTCGAAATCATGCCAAATTATGCCAAAAATATTGTCATAGGATTAGCAAGAATGAATGGAAGAACGGTCGGTGTTGTGGGAAATCAGCCCAAATCAGCTGCCGGTGAGCTGTTTATCGTTGTTTTATATATTTTAATTTTTTAGCTCTGTTGAATTTGGGAGTGGAAAATTAATTAAGTTATTTAGTGATTTTTTCTTTTTGAGTTCCTGTATCCAGTTTTTATCTACGTAGAGTCATTCCCAAATATCTTAGATTTCCAAATAGTGCTTATCCTTGGCACTTTTTCATAATTCACAGACTTGATCTATTAAATAGCCAAGTCATTTCTATGACATTAAACAATGATCAGTGACAAAAACCAGTTTAAGGTTTTGGAGATTTAAACGGAAAATACTAAAATATTAAGATTGAATAATAGTTTATTTCTCATTTTCTGGCTTAAAGTTTTACGATATTATATCATTATCTATTTTTCAATTTCTCTTTCTCATAAACAACTTCTTCTGATCTACTTTTGTTTCTAACCAAAACGTTTAATTTTTAGGCATTGAATTGCTACACTGATATTTCATTATTTACATGTTTAAAACGAAATATAAGAAATAATATTTTAAAAATTCTGTCTTAGAAAGGAATTTCATGAAAAGTAATAATATTTGATTTTATTTGGAATATACAGAATTAGGTTGTCAGTGAATTATTATTTTGGTTTCGGAACATAATGTATTTTATGATTTCAATTTTAATATTTTTTTAAAGTAAAAATTTTAAAATGGTGAAAAAAAGAAAATAACATTATATTTAGTATATGTTAAACTAATAATTTATAATAGAGATGTTTATATGGAGCGTCAACAGGTTTTTTTGATGAGGGATTAACGAGATGTATCAAACGGTAGTGGCCTGCCCCAGGAATGAACTATGTCGGAAATGCGCACTGGAGATTACAAGAGGTGATCCGTCGCAAATGATATGTATGAAAGCCCACTAGATTGGAGTGCTTGTTTGGCTGCGACTGCTGTTCTCACTTACAAGGAGTAATGAGAAGGTGAACGGCGTGCGTACCACCGTACAAGCGACCTTGGGCTATATATCGGCGAAATTGATGAATCCGTTTAGGATACATGGAATATTATGTGAAATAATATGGCTTGAGAAGAGGATGAGAGGGTGATTAAATTACTTTTAGAAAAGTCTAAATTTTTATTTGCTTGCTGTGACTTGAATTAGAGGGGAAAAGAAGGAAGGTGATGTCGGGGGATTACATATCTATGGTGGGATTTTTGTGCAACTGTTGTTTGTTTGTGTGAGTAATAGAATTATAATTGGTGTAGAGATTTAAGTTTTGATCTAATATTTAGAGGTATGTTTGGTTGTTACAGTGTCCATTTGAGTTAATGTTGGTAGAGGAGTGATTTTCTTGGCACCTTTATCAATCACTGTGTTCATGAGAGTAATCTTAGGAATTTCCTGGTCAATTGATTTTTTTGTTGGAGAGAAGTGTGTGTGTAGTAATACATCCTTCAGAGAACAAGAGTATTCTGTAAGTTATACCATACGAGTCTGGCTGTTTTCACCTATGTATAGATGGCCTATCGTGTGAAAAGAATTATGTGATTTTGATTTTTGCTCATCGTTAGTGAAGAATAGATGTTGAAATCAGTATGTCGATGGATGTTAAAATTCTAGTGAGGGGTTTTGTCATGGTCTTAGTTACCCAGACCCATATTTTTTTCACCTGTTAATGATCTATGACATATTTGTTAATGTTCCGCAGTAGGACATATGTAACGAGATTAAGGACAGGAAATATGGTGAGAACTTCACGAGTGGATTTCATACGTTCTCAACAACAGTTTCACTGAGGAATTTGATATTTCATGTTGAGAGGACTTGCCAATATAAAAATCAGCTTTGTAATGTGCAACAGATGAATTCTGTGAAATCCTGGACGCACAATGAAGCCGAAAGCCTTTCGTTTAGTCCTAGTGGCCAAGATAAGTATGTTGGATGTTCTAAAAGATATGAAAGTTAAGTGATATGTCAATTGTGCACTGGGATGGAATGAAGATGGTAATGCCGAAGCGCAGGTAAAAGTTATAAATAAAAGTAGGCTTGTGGTTTTAATGTTCTAAAAGCATGATGAGGTTCCTCTCAGGAAAGAAAGGTTAATGGATCATATAGGATGAGAGGGTAAAAGAATGAAATTGCGATTCTGCACCATTAAAAATGAGAGGTAATATATATGAAACAGTTTGGAAGGAGGATGAATTGGGACTTAGCCAACAGGGAATAAGAATAGACTCTTCTGAAAGGATGTATTAAAAAGTATAAGAAAGAAATATAAGTGGGAATCCTCTTTCGTAGAAATTAGACTAGAAGATAGCGTTACTTATGATAAGATACTGATGAAATGTATCTCGAGGAGACTCTGGTGAAGGAACACAGTACGAAAAATCCTGCATAACTATTGAACTAGTAATATGAAGAAGTATGTGTGTGAGTTTGATGGTGCATTTGAAAAAAATTGGTATAATAGCAATGAGGTAATAGGTAGAATGAGAAAGTTGAAAAATGGTAAATCCGCAGGTATAGATGAAATTACTAGTGAAATGATCAAGAATGGAGGCGAGCTTGTGATTGACCGGATATGGAAGTTTGTGTCAAAGACCATCTTGTGACGGCATGACAGGAGGGGCTCTCGTTCCAAGGAAAATTGAGGGAGCAGCTAGTATAAGTATTGGGATCATAGCGTTTTGCAGACTAGGCCGGTTTAAAAGGGGAGGCTGTTTGATAGCCAATGTGGATTCTAAGAGTGAGATAATGGATAGTGCTGGTGAGGAGAGGCCGCTGTTTGAAATCATGTTGGATGCTGAGCAGTTAGAACAAGTATATGAGTTTATTAAATAATTAGGTTATATGTTGGATGAAAAGGGAATATGGATGCAGTGCGTAGTAGAAAAGTTGAGACATGGGAGGTCACATGTGCGCTGGCCCCTGGCAAAAATTAAATCCTTGTAGTGATTCACAAAATCGGTACCAAGACGTAATTATAAATGAGTTGACTCATAGGGATATTTCTGCAGGATAGAAGAGTATGTGTGTAACCATATAGGTGTTAATTTGATATTAAGTAGTGGAAAACTTGGTTGCTCAAGGGTAAGAGGGTTTAGATCCATATACAATCGTTAGAGATAAACAATCTAGGACGTCATTATAGGGTTGAGAAGTAAAATTGATGATTATTTATACTATAAATATATATATATATATATATATCATATTAAGTCATGGCTATAAATAATATTAATAATATAATATTAATATTATATATTAATAATATATATATTAATTATATAATATATATATTAATTATACTAATTAATATATATTATCATATATTACTTAATATATATATATTAATATTAATATATTAATATAATAAATATATATATCATTAATATATTATTAATTAATATATATATTATATATATATAATATATATATATATATATTATATTATTATAGTTAATATATATATATAATAAATATATTAAATATATATATATATTTTAATATATATATATAAATATATATATATATATTAATTAATATATTATATATATATATATACTATATATATATATATTTAATAATTAAGTATATAATTAATATATATATTAATATATATATATATATATATATTATATATATTAATATAATATATTAATTATAAATATATATTAATATTAATATTATATAATTAACTATATATAAATTTATATATAAAATCATCCATCATACTCTCACCTATAAATGCATATAAACATATCTACTCTATATATATATATATTTTTATTTACACCACGCTTCTAAATTCTCGTACAACTTACCCCCCTAGTTAACTGTTTACTCACCACCTTGTCGATAGTAGGGAGGCTCTATAGTTACTCATTTTCCGAATGTATCTGCGAATAGTATTAGGTTTAGTAAACGTATATTTTTTTAGTTTCCTATCGTTGAATTTTTGCCCCCGTTGTTGTGGTCCCTCTGTGTCCGATTGAATGTTGCAGATTCTTATCTCCACCGAATATATATTTTGTTTGTATTATTTGTTTTGCTTTATTTTATTCCTTTTTCGTGTAATACTATTCTTCTCAATATTCATTATTATCTTATTTTACTCTCTGTTTTCATCTCTCTATTCTCTCCATTTGTTAGCTTTGTACTCTTCCTATGTTATCTCAGTATATATAAATTTTCTGGGCGTAAGTGAGTTTATATCCCCGTCTTTCCCCTGTGCTTACTCCTTACACCTTTTTCCCGTGTTGTAGTCGATACCAACATGTCTCCTCTCGTGATTTGCGGTGTTACTTACATACCAACTCCCCTAACTGCACAGGGTATTTTTGTATCTCCGGCCCTCCTCTCTCTGTTGTGCGAGTGTTCCCTCACTTCTCTCCTGTGTCTATAGCCGTTTAGTGCGTGGGCTATCGGGCTGTTGTTCTCAGTAATGAATGAGTGATCTGGGGTTTCATGGGAGTTTTACTTTGTGGGCTCCCATACTCAGTACGTCCCGCGTGCGAACTTGATGCCTACAGTAAAATGCTCGCGTTGCATGATTGCTGTAGTAAGATCTCTGAATTTTTGAAAGATTTACAGGTTAAAAACCTTTGGTTATAATTCTCTGTCCTTTTTCTAACCTGGGGCTCAGCTTATTGTAGGGGTCTACCGAACCTTCGCCCTAAACCTGTTGAGGAAGGCTGTCCTTCACTTGGGATACGCATAATCTTGAGCTTCGGCGTCTTATATTCCGTTGATGGTGCACGGCTTTTTATTTTCCATCTTTGGGACTGGACGCGTGAGTTCCCGGGGGGCTTTCCCGAGGCCACACCCCATGGCCCACACCTACGGGGGTGGGGTTTCTAAGGGGGAGGTGTTTTGCTCTGGGCCTGTGGTCTGGGCGCGGTTTCTCGGTTAAGAGAGCGACGATTTTAGTTTTTCTATTCATCATTTGTGTTATTGAATTTTGTTGTTTTAATTATTATGCTCTGTGTGCTCATTAGTTTTGCAGGTGTATTATTTCATGGGAGAATAATCATAAAAAGTTTACCGTTTGGCCAGAAATAGGCAGCTAATCACCATACTGGCGGGTCCCCAACCCGTTCCCTCCCTGGCCATTCCCCAGTCCAGTGTCCAACATTGGCTTTGACGCCCTTGTTGATGTAATAGATGGGTTGGTTACATCACCACCCACCCCTTCGCCCTACGATTTCCTAGTTGTTTTCCCGTTTCAGGACTGCCCCCAGTCTAGACCAGGTGATGGCTGTTTGTTGCTCCTCAGAATTACACCTTGTCTCTCCGTCTTTTACGTTTCATTTGCTAACATCCATGAATATAGACTATCCACTTGCATATACAGTAGTACGGGGTTCCATTATCACTAAAACGCCAGTTAATATATATAACCAACGTACGATGAAATACGAATCCACTTTCGCCTGTAACCCCCTTTTTCCTCAAGTGTGCAGGTCCCGGATACATTGTATATAGAACACTCTTGTGACCCTACGCATTTTATTTACTATTTATTCTAACATTTTTTTCGAACTGCTTTCATCTTGTCTAGTCCACCCACTGAACTTTATGATTGAGCTCAGACTTCATTTCTCCATGGCAGTTGTGTAACTAGCTTAGGAAGTCTGACTACATTTTCAAACAAACTTACTGGCCACAGTGCTTCAAATAAGACACAATTTGTTAATGCGGTGAAAACTGGTTTTATTACCCCTCATATTTGGTATACAGTCTGCTGCTATCTCGTTTACACATACAATTTGCAATGTCATGAGCCCAAACCTTCTTATCTTGCTTTCCGCGTATGATACCTAACCAATCTGCGGGTGACCGTAATTAACACCAGAAATTTGCGACTTTCTAAACGCAGCATGATGGTGGTTCCCGCTCGGCTCCGCCGTAAACTAGCAACGGTTTCAAGCACATATTGTTCTGGCCTACGCATAGTGATGCGTCCGGAGTTCTGTTCCGCATTGATACTTTTCGATAATTGACGAGATACCATTTTAAACTTTCTTATTTAGCGAGGCTCAACACAATTCATTATAGTATTGTGCCGATGTACCTGTCACCAACGTAAGTGATCGGCTTCACTATCTTACTCTACGATATATCAGGATTGGTTACGCCAACTCACACTTTACGCACCCTTCGTCTGTATCTTCTATACAACTTACATCTTGTTCCAGTCTTTCGCCGTGCTACATCCAGTAAAACTTGGATTTTTACATGCATACTACAGAAATTATCGAACTAATAAATGATTGCCTTTTCCCAAGGAAAGAGATGAATTTTCCATAACAATATTGATGCCTTATAATAAAATATGGTAAACCCATACTCATGATAATATTTTGTTCTAACGGTGTACTATCCTCTTCTAGTACTCGCCATCTGTCCGGAGCATGTGCAGTTTCTCTCCACGGTGACAATACGTCTTCGCGACTTCCACTGTGTTTCATACATGTACCCGGATTATCCCTCATTTAATCCTACGATCATAGTACATAATGACTGCAAGGAACCACCACCACGGTCACATCCACTTACTTTTCTCTACACAGACACAACATTATATATACAGCAAATATGAAAAATAGCCGAGTCAAGTGGTATACAATACAACTGTAGGAGCAAGGACGCACATTTCATATCAGGCAATACTCCAGATTTCCAGAGCAAACGATCGTTGAAGGAAAGAATCATATACGAGCTCTGCAGAAATGCAAGATAGGGAATGAAGCTGGCTCATCTTACTCTTCTTATGCTTGTATCGCCAAGTTCGTCCCACACCAATCTAGAAAACTGAAGATATGTCACCTAACGTGTACCAAAGAATAAAATAGACCCTACGAATTTTCCGAACGTCCGTCAAAGGGATAGTCTCCAGAATCTATGTTACACTCTTTGCGACTGATATTCGATCGCAGTTCCTAGTGTCACGATGTGCCGATGACCAGATTACGCCAGACTCAATCCTGTTTCAGGACCGTAGAGCTTTTTTCTGTTGGACTCCTGGGCACCATCTATTGCTCCACCATCTCCAATTCTTTCCGAATTCCACTTATTATGTCTTGCCCTCAGACGCCTGAACGTTCCTCTCGTACCTTCCCTCGTACCGCACTAGCCGACGACCCTTACTCTACATCGCCACTCCTTCAAGTCGGCTATGTTGCTAGAGCCTCTGCGACTTGCGCCACAAGGACGTATTTCTTAGTTTCAGTACTCAAAAGTAATAGTTTCCGGCTTAGAACTTCTGTGTCCCGGTCTGGATATGAACGAGTCTACTTCTGTCTTCTTCGATTATGCCTTCGTCTGGAGAATAGCGACCTTTAATCTCCTTGATGAGCCATCTACGTGCAAGGACCTATCACAACCTATACGTCCTTCCTCGTTTTCACAGCACGAGGGGAATCGCCACCCATTAGTCCTCTAGACTCTCAGCTAATGCCTTCGCAAGAAATATGATACCTCGCATTATGCTCTCTCTACGGTCGCGCATCTTCTCTCCTCTCGCGTCGATCTCAGACATCTCCGTTACTCGCTTCGTCCTTCTCATTCTGCCCTCCTCGCTGCACTCTCCTCTCTCTCCTTCTTCATCCCTACTCTCACTCTCTACCCTACGTGCGATCCTCCTGCATCTTGTCGTTACTGCCTCCAGCCACACACAGCGAACACAACCACTATGCTACCTGTACACTAGCTACTTAAACGGTTCGCCGCGCTGACAACCGCTGGCCTGAATCATCAGGACAGTTGGTCCAGCCCTATCTGCCCGTTTCTGATAATTTACTATCTTACTCTCCCTAAGGCCGCTTCGCTTCTCTGCGCTATTCAAGCCGATTGTGAATTTTTTTATCGGAGTGCCACGATGAGACTTCTTCGGGACTACTCTTCTTTTGTCACGTTAGGGATATATGAGATATTATTAATATGGCACTTGCTGACACTTTATGTCCCCACACTCAGAGGGAATGGTCTCATTGATAGGATATATATAGTATCGATTGGTAACACCTCTAGCCCTACGCTTCGCAGTCTTTCCTGCTAGGTGAGATAACGTTATACTAGGCACTGCTTACGTATTGTATGAGTTGATTGATAGGAGTATGGGTGTTGCTTGCTGTAGTGGATGCAGGAGGTATAATAGGTAAGTGAGATGGTCTTCCCTCTCCTATCTTCGTGCTATTTTCTCTTTTACCTCTCACACTTCGGCGTTATTTTAACGTGTTCTATTTAGGTTCCACTCAAGTATCATTTAAGAACCCTCATCAGGTCTCTTCTCTGTGAGCACTCTGGTATCCCACATTTCACCAGATTATTTTAACCGTGTGTGTATACACAATACACTTAGTAATCCCCAAACAATAAGCAAAAACTAGATAAACTAAACATACTCACACCTAAAAAGGTTCATCTCATCTCCTGCATGTAAGCACACAATCTCTACATCAACTATCGTTTCAATACTCCTCTTCCATATCATTTAATTGCCTCAGTCCTTTGTGAGAATATAATGAAAAATGCGAGACTCGACACACACCTGCGCTGGCATATGTATATCTCTTTCGCTTCGCGTTCGAATTCATCTCTGCTGCTCTCTTCTCGTCTCTCTCAAGTGCTCTCGCTAGCGCTCTCTTCGCGTCTTCCGAGTACTCGTGCTAGCCTCTCTGTCTTCGACTCATCTTCTCTCTCTCTCGTCTGCGTGCATTGAGTGACCTATATCGGCGCACACGACCCACTTTCGCGACCTCCTGTCCTCTCTATCTCTGATCTGCTTTAGTTCAACCTAGCCCTACTTACCTTACATACTTCCTTTCTTCATCCAATGTCATTGTATCATTGTTATCCGGTTCTGTCTGTCTACCCTTCCTCCCGCCTCTCTATTCCTTCCTCCGAGATCTCCTGGCGTCCTCGATTCATTCAGCTTCTCTCCCTCTGGGATTTAGCATATCCGTTTGTCGGTTCCAGATTTTTCGTATTGTGGATCTTTGCCGGTTCTAGCGCTCAACATTGACCATTCCTGCGCATATTACCCATATTCTCTGACTAGTGATTTATAAACAGACCATAAACGCGGCAAACATACACGAGACGACTATAATAAAACAATCCGAGTGACACTACCCATCTTCCCGCTTCCTCCACCGTCTTGTCGACGATGACACCACTTCGATTCTTCCTCTCTCTTCCGTTGGGATCTCTGAGAGGCACGTTTCTACTTCTCTTCACTCGCGTTTCTACCTCCGAAACACGCTCTACTTTTGCCTAATCTACGCATCAAGGAAGGGCTCGCATACTTCCTTCAGAGTCCTAAATATCACTTGTGCGATCGTCATCGCACTATGAGCCTTCGTTCCGTCTTTCCTACGGATCAACTCAGTTCTAAACAGACCTGCATATCCCCCTCTTTTTGCCCTCTTCTCAAGCCCATTAAACACCTATGTGGTTCGAGTACTCAGCCCTTTCTTAATATACACAAAACCTTTCCTTGAATCGCGTTGGCATTACGATGACGCACAAAGCACCGGTTTGCGCCGCGCCACGCCCTCATCTGTTCCCGGCGTTCCTCGAAATGTCTGTCCCGCAAGTTGCACTCCGCGAGTGGTGCCGCAATACTACAATCTCGCGATGCGCGCGCGCGATGACGCCAGTTTGGCGGCCTTCGTTAATATCCCATCGATATCCGAACAGGACGTGCCTGACTTTACGCTCTGATGTGCTGCGGGGTATCACCCCTCCTTATGTGTACTTACCTTGCGGTTCCCCTAGACTTGAAAACTCATCCACCCAAGGAAAGACTTCGTCGATTTTTTCCTCTGTGTTCTCATCCCACCTACCAATCCATTATATAAGGCTAATCTGTTGGGTGACGTTTATAACCTCCGCCCATCCTGATTAGGGGAGTACTATTGCCTTACTTTCCCTACCCATACTGCTGGATCCTCCGGAGCTCCCTAACATATGTCTAATATATAAGCAAAGGGACCTATAAATGTTGTGCATCTTGGAGAAGTTACTCAGAACACGATCACATCCCACCATGTTAATAGAGACGTGTTTATTAGATAACAGGCACTTCTTCCCTTGATTGAGTTTACGTTGTGTTCCATTACTTCCAGTATCTTTAGATCGTTTATTTGTAAGGTGTAGGGATAAGTAGTTGATCTTACCTCTGTATATAGGTTAGTGATCCACTTACCCTATTATCGTGATACCTATCCTTCGGTACTACCCAGTCCGCAGGCATTACCACCTATATTCCGCATGGCGCATATCAATATGATCAGTGATTGATATACATGATAATCATGGTATCTATCCTTCATCTAAGGCTCATCTTATATTAATGTCTCTCCATCTGTTCTCATCCTATACTATAATCGTTATGTTCCCGTCGCCGGCGGATACCTTCAACTTACTTTCAGGAAGTTATAGATATAGGTATCCTTCAGGCATATATGCAAACGTAAGCTAATTTTAATACTCACCGTTATTTCAATCGGATAACCCGAAATCAACAACCCACCTGGTGGAACCCCTAGGAGTGTATTGATGCTCGTGAGCTAATCGATTTGAAAATAAGCGTAATTAAAGTTGTATTAATTAAATAGCTGTATATAATAACAGACTTACCCATACACCTTTCACATACTTCGATTTGCTGTATTATTGAAGGCTTCGGCGGTGCCTGCTATCCCGGTGATACCGTATTTAAATTCGCTGATACAGCTTATATAGTGAGATATAATACAGTATTTTTCATATATATATCAGCTTCCACCGATTAAATTCTTCTACGCACTTTGACTACATCATCAGTCTATTAGAAAGGTATGTGCGAAATAAATTTTCATCAGGAAAAATCTTCTCTTGACTTCCTTTCTAGTCATTCAATGACTGCTCGCTTATGAGCCAGCAATAAACTTATTAGATTATAATCATCTCTGCTCAGCATATATATATATAGTTAAGTAGTTGTGGCGGTGAAGCGAGTTGGGTTATTAACACTTTTATACTGATTGATCTCTTGACTACACAGCTCGATGGACCATCCCTTTACTCCTTACCCCGATTCGCGTCTTCCTAGTCGCTGTTTAGACGGAGTTGTTAGTTTTGTTCGCTAGTGTTTCTAGATATCTGACAGGGAGACCATGTTGATTCAACAGCACACATTGGATCGACAGGGTAAACAACCCAAAACTTACCAGGTGTATCGTCTAAAGATAAACATACTACGGGCTGAATGTTTAATGCTATTTACTATCGAAGAGCTCAGCCTCTAGTGCAAAAGATGCATTTGCAGAAGTAATAGTAAGTAAGCGAAGGTCAAGTAGATGCGAGCGCCTGGGCGTTCACTGACGTAAGTAGCATTCTAGTACACTAGTTAGATAGCGTTATACTAAGGTTATTGACGTTCTATCGCTTATACTGCGCACTAGAGCCTTAGATATCTTCTTAACTTCGGCTATTATCTGGTAAACCCTTACTAATAGATAACTTTTTATGATGGCGTTGGAGTGGTGAAAATAACATATCAAAACTCGTCCGTGATACATCTGTGAATCTTTAGGCTATTTGTATCAAAATAGCGCAATAATAAATGATACCCTGCGCGCGCGGATTCCAGAACACATAAGTGACAAATTAAGAGTAATTACCCTGATTCCCGTGCATTAGATCGTACCGAATAGCTCCCCCAATCGCCCTATTACATATATGACTCTGCAATTACTGTAAGCTCATGGAGTGAAGTATTATTAGGTGGTAGACTATATTCTCCGTCTTATGTTCCCACTAGTTTGAGATACAACTCCATGTCAATTATTCTCCATTACCAATTTTAGGTATTTTACGTTCAGCGCATATCACTCGACCCAGATCATCTCTCTTGTACGGTTGTAGGATCACTGACATATCTGATTGAATTATCATGTTATGCTTTCACAAAACAAAATGTTATACTACTGGCCGCTCTTCTTGATCTCGTATCTAAATAGAAGCTTATGATAGCACGATTAGTAGAAGGTTTTTGAGGTGGTTTTGCAGTATAGAGCCTCCACGGTTTGGACTAGGGGCAACTTTCACCCTTAATTATCCTTTACAGTTTTAGTATTGATGTTCAGGACCGTTTCGTTTTCGTCTCGATTTGATTATATAGGTATAGTGCCACGCATGTCGAGATGTTTTGTCCTGGTACGTAATACATAAAGATAGGTTTGTTACCGCAGTATACGTATACTAGGCACGTTAAAGTATGTATACTGAGTAGCGTCATGTTGCTTTTCGCTATTTAGGTTTCATATAGTAGTTGTTATGATCAGTAATTTACCATCCCGATCGTCAGTGCGCTATGCTCAACATATCATAATGTTGACCGGATCTTTGCCCTGTTAACACTTACCTATTAGAGCTATAACTTATTCCTTATGTAATGGAACGTTACAACTTCATTAGGTTGCCATCGATAGCGGTTTATACCTCCTTAGATAGCTCTGCGACGTTAGCTTATACAATTCTCCCGTCTACGAAAACTTATAACTAGATCCGTGCTTTTCCGGAAAAATCCTTCGTCTAGATAGTGGGTTACCGTTACCTACAATATTGTCATCACTCCTATAATGTTACGTCATTCATAGTATGGATTTCCTCCTATATCCAGTGTGGAGCGAGGGTGACTGCTAGGTTTACCGTGGGTCTGTTATGCTCTGTACTGTAATGAGCGCCTTCATAATAGTTCCTTATCCTCATTTATTAC
>JABUQX010074389.1:40000-67189 GCA_015478945.1 Trachelipus rathkii | reverse complement strand
GTTTGAAAATAGGATCTGTTTATATTTGTGACTAATATATTATACAAACTGCTCAAATATGAAAGAGGCCAGCGCTGATGATCATTAACTAAATATAGATTATCTATAATATCTTAGTTAATAATATATTATAATATTTGTTATATATATTATATATCTATATTCTATATATATGATAGTTGCTGACAATAGTTTATTATTATATATATATAAATTATATAATTTATACTTTTAGCAAAAGGAGGGAAAGATTCCTAAAGAGAGTTAGTGAGTCTAATGATTGCTGAATTGGAATTTTTCATATTGATTATTAATAAAAAAAATGTTGTAAAGTATTTAATTGTTTTTAAAATGCATTATTATGAATTTATTTGATAATATTTGTGAATAATAATAATTATCATTAAATTTATAGTAATAATATAGGTAGTTAGATAATAATAATATAATAATTAATATAATATAATAAATAATAATAATAATTATAATAATAATAATGTGTAATAATATATATTAAGAAATATTAATAATAATAATAATAATAGGATATTAGAATAATAATATAATAATAATAATTAATAATAATAATAATAATGATAAAAATAAAATAATAATAATAATAGAATTAAATAAATCTATAAAATAATAAGAGGTATAATAATAATGAGTACTTTAATTAGCAAGCAAATAATCATTTTAAAATAATAATATGATAATAATATTAATAATAATAAATAGTAAATTTAAAATATAATTTATAATAATAATATAATATAAATAATAATAATAATTAATAATATATAATATAATATTATCAAATTAATAATTTAATAATAATAATATTGAATAATATTAATTAATAATAATTATAATAACAATATTAATAATAATAACATATACATTATTTTATGAAGATGGTTTTTTCATTGATAACTAATAATAATAATTAATTGAATTAATAATATAATAATTAATAATAATATAATAATAATACTGAATAATAATTATATAATAATAATTTAATAATAATATAATAATATATATATAAAATTAAATAATAATATAATATATAATAATAATAATAATATAATAATATAATAATAATAATATAATATATAATAATAATAATTAATAATATAATTATATAATAATAATTAATTATCAACGTATTTTAATAGAAAGGAAAATAAATTGTTTGATTTGAAGCAGTTTTAAATTCAAGAAGTCAGTAAATATTTTATAATATATATATTATATCATTAGTATATTTATATATTATATATTTATTTATATTATATATATATATATTAATTTATTATATATATTATATATATATAATATATATTATATATATATATATATAATTTAATAAATAATAAATATAATTTTATTAACTTGAATGAAGTGGATACGTTAGTCCACGAAACTGATCTTATTAATAATTTTTTATAAAATTTAATATTTGTGTAATATTTTTACTACCATTTAATATTATCTGACACGTTTAGTGTGTCCTACGATCAATATATATTATATATTTATAATATTATTATTATATTATGTATATATATTATATATTATATATTATAATTATATATATAATATATATATATATATATATATTATATATGTTTATGTATATTATTAATTAATATATATATTATTATATTATATTAATTATATTAATATTATATTATATAAATATTAATTATATATATATATATATTATACTTTAATAATTTAATTTATATATATATTATTATAATTATTAATTATATATATTTAATATATTATTATATATTAATATATTATATATTTAATTTATATTAATATATAATATATAATACATATATACAATTACTATTTCTATTATATATTTATATTAGTATATTAATAATATATATATTATTATATATGATATTATATATTTTATTATATATATTATATTATATATGATTATTATATTTATTATATGTATATATTATTATATTTATATATTATATTATATATATATATATTTAATATATATATTATTATTAATATATATATTATTATAATGTTATAGGTATATATATGTATAATTATTATATAATATATATTATTAACTTTATGTGTGTTGGGTTGACTAAAGAGAGAAAGGTCGAGAATTAACTGTGAGTTTTAATTAAACTCTTCAGCTGATTTTAAAGCGACTGTGTTGCACTTTTTTATAATTGTATTGCGGAAGATTTTAATTTTGTAATGAATAATTGCTATGGATTCGGCAATGATAACATATCAAGTAGTAAAAAATTGGAAGGTAATATTACATATTGACATTTTTTTTTCTGCAAGTTAAAAGTTTACATTTTAATTATTCAAGAGGGTAACTGAATTTTGGCAGTATTTCTTCGAATATCATTGGATATAAATCCGTATATAAATAATGTTCACAGTGACATTTATTGTCTAGTCAGCTAAATTAGATTACTCCTATATTATATACTAGTATAATATATACTTTATTATAATATGTTGCCTTTAGTAAAATTTTCCAAGAAAATAAAGTTTAAATTTTATGAGGTGGAACCTAAATGTGAAATTTGGCTAAAAAGTATATATTTTGTTAATATCCGTTAAGTTGCATTGTTTTCTTAAAATACCTTAGAAATCATCTCAAGAATTTCTTGAAAATTGTTTTTTTTAGATGAAAAATAATGATTTTTTTCTTTTATACTTGAAAACCAAAGTTTGCCTTTCAGATTCGATTTACAATTTTGCTTTACTGGTTTAGTTACGCTTCCACTGGTTCATAATTATGTTGTAGCCAATCTATTGAGTTTCTAAGATATTTGTTCATATTTTATTTTCGATTAGAGTGGAGTTTTAGAAAAATTATTTGTGTCTTCTGTGATTCTACAAGGCATGTTATAAGTAAAAATAAAAATATAATAACTTTTCAAATAAAGCGATTTAATCTTTTATGAAGTTATTTTGTGGGCTATTGTGTAGAAGTGTTTTTATTGAAGGTAATCTGATTGTCTTGCTATTTCAAAACAAAAAAAAATTTGCAGTAAACTGATATTTTATTTGTATGTATATTAGTTGTAGTAATGAATATAATTATATTTGAAGAGAACAGAGGGTTAAATTTTATTGCTGTATATTTAATTTACCCTTTATCCAATGATACTAAAGACAAAATATTATATTTTTATTTAAAATTAAAATTAAAATTAAGGTGTTAGGTTTTTGTCTATAAGGTGGTGTTTACTAAGAAACCTAAATGGATATTTTTGCTCTGGACAATTCAGCTATACTTGCAATATTCGTGCTGTTTTCATTTTTTTGTTTAAACATGAATTAATAAATCTTTCTAGTATAGATTTTAAAACTTAGCTCTTCAGCTAGTTCGTGTGACAAGTCTAAGCATTCACTTATTTTTGCTCTTAAATTAATCATTCATTATCAACCACCATGCTGGATTAGTATGCAACATTTGTTTCAATTCTAATTTCTATTTAAGAAAAATTTCATATTTGGGGTACAATAAAATGGTCTATATCTTTGTTTAATAAGTCATTCACTTCTTGTAAGGGAATTGATGGTTTCACATAACTGTAGTCCTCAAATCATCGTCCTCTTCTTGAGACAATAATATTATTTGCGATTCTTTTTTTATTCTACTATTTGATGGTCAAGGAGTCGTTCAACAAAGAAACAAACAACTGTTCAGTAGAATTTAGAGGTACCTAATAAATGGTTTTCATTTTTAAAAAGTTCTGTATCTGTATCTCTTATTGATTTTCTCATTATTTACGTTCACGATTCAATAATTGTAAGGTCTTTAGTTGGGAAGTCTAAAGTGTTTGGGAAGGCGTCAAACAAGATTATAATTGACTGTATATAGGAATAAGTTAAGCATGTTTCAGCTTTTTATCTAGCTTTGGCCCTCGCAGAATTTAACGTATATATTTTAAGAGAATAATTCTTTTGCATCCACCTAGGCTTGGTGGAAGCTCCGGATTTATATACTGCTGTTGTAGATGGTATCGTAGCAATGAGCTAGCAAAGTTTAAAAAATTCATTCTTTATATAATCCTAGGATTTCACACAAATCATTTTGCTAAAGGATTTTAACTATTTTGTTCTTACATTAGGTTATTTTATTTCTTAAATATTTTTTATCTTGCAGGTTCTAGATTTGTATTTTGGATTGGTTTATGGTTAGAACATTTCATATTGAGTTGTTTTTTAAAAAAATTAATATTATGACTGAGGTCGAAGTCCTTAACAATTAAAAAAATCAATAACTTATATTTCCAAAATGTGGTGCGGACATGGTTTCATCAAACAGGTTTTTTCCCCATTAACTGTTCGATGTTAAACAGGAGCACTTAATTCGGCAGTTTATTATGCTGAAGTGTAAGATATCATAAACATTTGTTTTGATAATTATTTTGTAATGTTGCTCCCACTGTTCAAATATTTCTGCTTGGCAATAATACATTTAGCTTTTGCGGAAGTACTTCTGCACTATTGTTAGTTGTGGTCTAGCTATTTTTTAATTGTTCTTTCATCTTCCCAGGGGCTGATTTATGTAAATTATAATACTTACTTTTAACATTTTCTTCTCAATATCTGGTATTTTTTTCATGAAGAAGAGATAATGTCTTCTAATTTGAAATTTATAAGATCTAGTTTTGAAATACGTTAGTTCTTTTTTCTCGATTTCTTCTTAGGTTTTATTGAAATTACACTTCTATTACGATATTGCTTTGTGGGTATGTTACCTAAAGATTTGCTGTAGCTGATATTATTTAAAAACTGCACTCTATCTTGATATAAAGCGACATATTTACTATAATGATAGATATTTCGCTATATAATTCTTTCGTTCCTCAGTATGTATTTCTGTTTCTTTACTAACTGGCTTCTTTCTCTTGTGTCTATGTTGCTACTACATCTGTGCATGTGAATATATATATCCTCAAGTCTTTCTACATCTGGATGTGCTTGAGTCCGAGGATTCAACTTCTTAGAATTCTAATAAACATACAACATGTCATTTAGCTATTTTCCACAGTTAAGAGGTGTTGAAGGAGGGATCATGAGACTATCTAATTATTTCTCATTGTTATTTTTAGGCGTAAGTATTTATAACGTTTACTCTTTTTTCATAAATTAAATATTAAATAGCAGGAGTAGTTTAAACACATGGTCAGAAAAGATTATATTTATATGTAGAAATATGGATGTCTTTTGTACTGAAGATAGCTGATATTTTAATTGCAAACAGTAAAAATAAAAAGTAAAAGAGTGAAATATTTAATAAAAATTAATAGAAATTTTAAGTTAATTAAGATAATAAATAAAAAGATAAAGTAATAATCTACATTTTTTCTCGCACTCATCTAAAGTTCTCTAGTTTTCGCACTGTCCTTTATTTTCTCGTCGCTTTTACTACTTTTGAGAATTTTAAACATCAACGCTCTGCTAACTCATGGCGTCCTTTTTCTCTTTGTTGAAGCAAAAACGCTTTGTCTTCTTCTTTTGGCTTTTTGTGAAGTGTATTTGTAGATGTGCAATGTCAACGGTCATCAAGGTGTTAAACGCTTTCTTCCTTCTGAATTGAGCTGGTTAGCATTTCTGGTAGAAATTTTTTTGTAAAGTTTCTCTCATCTAAAGTTTCTAAGTTTGCATTAAGTCTATATTAATGTTTTGTTTTGTATGCTGTGCTTTTCCGAAAAATTAACCATCGTATTGTTAGTACTTGTTCAGCTTTCTTTGTTTTAACTTTTCTTGGCTTGTATTGTAGAAAAGGAAATTGACGTCGTAAAACTCTTGGAGCTATTTGATGGTAACTTACTGCCAAGAATTTGATGAGTATTAAGTATCTAAGTATTTTTTTTGTTCTGCTTAAATTATCTCTTAAATTTTGTTTAATAGATAAAGAGTAGCACCATGCAAAAAATTAACTCCAAACTAGATCACAGATGCAAGAGTAAATACTTTAATAAATAGGTTTATATACTAACGGATGGAACGCATTTAAATTCAGATTGATGAGAGAGTTCCTATTTCAGAGTGTTTGCATTACTAAAAAAAATTAATAATTATGAACAGTAAACGTGGTTCAAAATGACATGAATTAATATTTATATAAAAACGGAAAAATTCGAAAATAATGTGTTTTGCATGCATTGTCAGAGATAACCATAACTATTTCTAATAGTAAACTCGCCTCCGTGCTGATTAGAAAAATGAAATATTTTTAAAGAATTATAGGTTGTAGCTAAAGAGTGTTTAATGATTAGATTGGTACAGTTTTTAGATGAAGATGCTATAATGTCGAAGTATATGCGATACGTATCCGGTATTTCTTCGATTATAGTCTTATCCGTGGAATCTAAACGCGAGTTCTCTTTTAGATAAGATAAGTCATTTCTTCTGTGTATTTTCGAGGACAGTGCACAAATAACTTAATGTATTGTATGTTTGATGCATCTCTCTAATATCGCATATCTTTCTCTCTTATATGATGTAGTTCGGTCATATGTTCTGTTCGAGAGTCTGTCGTTTCTTAGCGAGTGTGCACGGCATTTCTTTCAGTGTTTCTGCATGTTCTTTTAGAGTTTGTAAGCTCACATATCAATCATCAATTTCATTTTCTTCAGTCTTTATCATGGAGGTGGAGCTCATCATTTTATCTTGTGGAGCTGTTTTCTCAACTCAGCAGCATTCGTCATATTGATTACTTTTTAAAAGCTTTCTCTCATCTCATATCATTACGATAAAAAATATCAGCACATACTCATTTGCCATTTGTATATAGTAATAAGAATCTTTCAGCTCCTATGTATTATGGACACTCCTATCTATAAGGAGTTTATGATAGTTACCTCATTCATTTATTATTGTCGACATAAAGGGATGAAGAAATCTACCTTATGTTGAAGAAATAAGGATAGAGGAGTAGTGCAGTACCTTACGTTCAGTTATAGTGTAATGTAAGAAATTTAATGTTCGAAACTAATTAAATTCCTTCCCGGACAGGCCGCCAAAAACGTATTGTGTTATTTATTACGATTAAATAAGGACTACAGGAGGTCGGGTTTAGTTTTCCAAATCATCTGATTTCCTTGTGTCTAGGGAATAATAATTATTAAAATTTTATTGATTATACTGTAATAATTTAGGATCATAGCTTCAGATGAAATAGATTTTATCATCTGAATCTGTGAAGCTGTAAACAAGGTTTAGTAATAGAAATATAATCAAGATAAAACTGGTAAGTTTATACTCACAGCGTAAACATCATTATTAATGTGATAGATAGATATGCCATGTATACAAGTTTTCCGATATAGATAACGAAATATAGCCATTAACACGTAATGAATATTTAATATCCTATCCTTTTATATTACTCATTCTGGAGGTATCAACATATTATAAAGTATAGTAATATAAATCTAATGTCTTTATACTTAGATTATGATAAGTGGGTATTTGATGAATTTCATATATTTATAAGTATGTTTAATTTATGGATATAGGTGACTATATCAAATTGAACTTATCTAATAAGTAATTATTTAGTCTTACTATTCATCTAAATAAATAAATTCTCTTTTATTAAAAGTTAAATTTTTATAACGTATTTATAATTAAAATTAATCTATAAATTTTCATCATAATAATTCAAAAAACAAATTCGCTGACGATTAATTTTATTCCTATAATGTATATATTATTTCTTTGCTGGCGTAATTCTTCATTTATCATTCAAATATTACTGGCCTTCAAATGTAGTAGGCTAATGATTATATCATGATATATTTAAATATTAATAATTAATATATTATTATATTAATATCTATATCTATATATATTTTTTATTATATATATAATATCTATATATATCTATATATTTTATTAATTCAATATATATTCATATATATTATATATATATTATATTATATATATTATATATATATATATATATATTTATAATATAATATATATTATATATATATATTATTATATATATATATATATATTAATGTATATATTATATATATATATATTATTATATAATAATAACTATATTTATAATATATAATAATTATAATATTAATTTAATTATATATATTATATATAATATATATATAGTATATATAATAATTATATATATATATATATAAATATATATATTATATTAATTAATATTTTTATATTATTATATATATTATATATATATTATTATAATTAATATATATTTATATAAATATATATATGTAATATTATTATGTATATGTTACTAATAAATTATATATTACATACTTTATCATCATATATTCCAAATTATATATTATAAATATATATAAAATTAATATATATTTTAATATATTATATATAGTATATTTAGTATATATATAATATATTATATATATATATAAATATTATATATTTTAATTATATATATTATTTATTATAATTAATAATAAATATATTATATATTTAAAAAATCTTCGAATTTTCCTATTCAGCACCAGACATACTCTTAATATTTTTTTTTTAAACAAAGTGATAACTGTATATATATACACTATATTAGGTATTTTATTTAAATTCTATATATATTAATTTATCAATTCAAATCCTAAATATTTACTACTTATCGAGAATTTACAATATAATTAATTCCGTCCTGGTAAGGTATTTGAGTGTGAGTGTACAGCTCACTTTGGAGGCATCCAGCGTCCAAGCCTGCTCAGTTTTTTCTTAGTAGATAACATATTAAAAACTTATTGGCACATTGGAAACAACTGGGCAGACGACCTAGATTAGTATGATGATGACATATGTTTCATATATATTTTAAATATTATATATTTAATATTAAATTAGTATTTTGTATATTTTAACTGATCTCTCACAAAAGATAGTTTTATAATCTTCTCATTATTTATTATCCTTCTGTTGTATTGTCAGTTGGATATAATGAGATAGGGCGGGATGGATCTAGACATTGATAATTTAATTAAGAAAAGAAATTAGTAAGTATAATAGATTAGCATATTGTATCACTCGATGATATTATGATAGGTATTATCCAGCACACATCATATATTGAATTAGATCAGAATTGACATTATCTATTTATCGAGACTAGTGTAGAGAAATATATGAAATACTTATTCACTCACGCACAATTTATATTAAAATATTATATTCGTATATTAATTTATGCATTTTTATATATCTAATTTAATAAATTATTATGTCAAATAGTTATCTAGAATTATTTAGTACAATTTATAATTAATTAACAAAAAACACCCTCACCACAGCAAGGTGTATTATATTTCTCTCCATTACAAAATATAGAATTATTATTTAAATAAAAAAGTACCTAATAATACAAAAGCAACTTAATAAAACCTTATACTTAATACTATACCAAAAGCCCAATAAATCTCCATCTACTATAAATAGGTTCCATATAAAAAACCTCACCACAATGCATGGCTTATTTTTATTGGTCCAACTCGGGTTTTTTCCCAACGACATGTATACACATAGTGGCTGATAATCAAAGATTACTCTTTATATAATTGGAGTTATTGATGACAAAATATATAATATAAAATTACACTCCATTATACAGTTAATAACTTAATGATGAGCAATTTTAACTAAGAATCCATTCCATAGCTTCTTAATTTGAGGTCATTTATATGCATCACGATAATGATATTGTAAGTAGTTCATCCAATGACAATTTACTTTATAATGTCCAATTTCTCAAGAAGGTTCTTATGTTATATGTACTTTATTATTATAGGTAGACATTAGTATCCTGTACGAAGTGGATTAGGAAGTGTATTGTGTGAGTTTGTTTTTTAGAAAGAGGGAGATATTGATAAGAGTTTGAGTTTTTCTAAAATTAGAGTTTTCATTTCACAAGATTTTGGCGGTTAACTCCACTGAGAATTCTACTCAGACCATTAATCGGTCATAATTGAATCGGTATATATAAACTGTATGACTCATATTTATGTAACTATATATCTTTTTAGAATACATATTAACGAATGGAACACATTTGGATAATGTATAAGTGGAGAAATATTGGATGAGTTGGGGTCATCGGTTATATATATATATAGAGTGACATATAGTTAGAAGTTCCTACATGCTGATAGAATGGAGTCTAGTTAGATATAAAATAAAGTTATGAAAATATAAAATCGAGGAGATAAAACAATAACTCTTAGAGATAAACACCACCAATTAACTATGAAATAAAGAAGGAGAAACACAACATTTAACTCTATCAACAAGAGTTGAAATGGAACTGATAATTATTTTATATTCTATGTCAATTGCTCAAGTAGTATAGTAAATAAACAAATTAATTAATTGTAACTTAATAAATGTTGCCGAGATTTGGGGGTAAGAATTATTATTATTAAAATATAATAATTAATTGATAACTAATATATATACTATAATTATTTTTGTTTCAGAAATTGTAGAAATAAATGTGTATTTTCCATGATAGTTATTAGTGTAAAAGTATATTAACAAAAGATTCAATGTTGCACATTCCACATTTACACGGAAACCTCATTTTATTATTTTTTTTCACTTTTTAAATTGATTATAATTATTATGTCTTTATTTATATATATATATATATAATAATTTATATTATATAATAATAAAAATATAAAAGAATAGAACGACATAATAATTTATTAAGATTAACATAAGGAAATAAAAGAAAATCTCACATTATGGAAGTGAAAGACATTGGAAATAATAATAAAATATAAATACCAAGTCCTAACATCGGATCTTGTAAATATAAAGAAAAAATAACTAGATCAAAGGAAATAACCAGACCAAAAGAAATAACCAGACCAAAGGAAATAACCAGAGCCAAAGTAAATAACAACAGTATCTAAAGGAAATTAACTCATACCAGCATCCAAAGGAAATATAACCTAAGTATCTCACAAAGTAAAATAACAGATCTAAATAGAATAACAAATACATGAAGGAATATAATAATCCAGAAGATAAATATGGAAAATATTATATCTAAATGAAAAGAATTAGATATCTCATACATCATATTTAAAATGGGTTAAACTGTAGTAAATATAACGTATTAATTATTTTCATTAACCATCATCTCATAATCTCAAATTCATAAAAGTGAATACATTAAAGAATTTACAAAGAGATATCTTACTTCATCTCTAATATATTACTTCATTGATACTGAGAAGGTAATGTTACCGACGAATTTAATCAAGTCGGCGCTCAACTCTGCTTTTCACTATCTCCGTCTTGAATGCCATTGGAATGAGGAAGTAATAGTAACAATTTGTACGATGTAATTCATATCTCATCAAGTATACAAGAAAGTAATGCTCTATAATATTATTTTATATTTTGTATTATTACCTTTTTCAGGAAAAGAATGAAGAATACAGTAGACTGGAGAGATAAGCGAATGTGGAAGGTATTTGTGAATTGAATAGTGGAGAAAAGTTAAATATATAAATATCTCACTGGTTTGGAATAAAACGTCCTATAGTCACTGAAAGGTAAGAACATAACAATTATGTATTAATGATTTTAGAAAGAGAAAGTATTAAAAAAAAAAGATTAAGAGGGAGTAGTCAATTTGTGATATTTAAAAAACACTGGATGAAGGTAATATATATATAAAAAAGACTAGATTAGGAATGGATAAAATTATGGAAGATAATTAAATAATCCTAATGAAACTAATTCTTCTCTTAATTGAAAAGAAGAATATGACGAAACAATGAATAGCATTATATACAAGATTGATAAAATGATTATTCAGGAATTTGAAATAATGCTATGGAGGTGTATAATATGTCATACAGGTAAATAATTAGAAAGGAAGTTATTCTTCTGTAGTAGACAATTGCAAAATTGATCCAATTCAAATGATTAATCATTCTAAATGTAGCGTTGAGATGCACCTGCGGTCAAGGTAAGTAATATAGCTATGGAAATATAATTAAATTAAACGGTATACATCACATATATTTATATTATTATTATATTAAATATAGTTGTTTTGTATTTTATAACGACATTTATTTTCGATATCTAATTAAGTGAGATAAACTCATTGCATTTATCTGATGTGCATTTATGAGAGTTACGTATATCAATTAAGATAGCTTCTTTTAATGGAAAGATGGAGAAGATTATCCTCAGATTGAGCTTGTAAAGATAGGTGACGGAATCGTTACGATATATATTAACTTTTATGAATAGTTGTATTCTGTAAACACATTTTGGGTGCACTCGGATTTTGAGATATTGGTATCTAGTGGTAAGAAAGTTTTCATAGATATATTACAATAATATGTCTTTTTGGTGATGTATATCTTATAGGAGAGATAGATATGATCGTGTCTCTAGAGTATAATTGAAAATGGTCTGAAGTGAAAATGAGAAAGACATAGACAATTCCTTGATGCAACAGAGGATTGAGTCAATCTCCTGAAAATGTAGGATTGTCGGATACTGAGATAAGAGTAAGGAAATAAAAGTTGTTGCTCATTGTATATTGCACACTTTCATGTAATGAATATTACAAAGAAGTTATTGGTATATCTGCAATGATGCGAGAAATGATAGAAAGAAACGTGTGACATTGATTCGCCAGGATAGATTGTGCAAGATGGTTGATTATAGGTTATGTTTATAGTTGATATGGTAAAGAATTTTGAGTAGATTAACCAAAGAAAATTGAAGAAATGGAAACAATTCTATGAAGCCTATATAGAATACAACAGCTTTGAGTCCATTTCCACAAAAATTCTGGTTGTATTTCATGTTTGAGAAAAATTCACTGTATAAAAAACAGTGGGATTTTTATAGATGTTTTGAAGAATAATTTGAATGATCGCCACCTTACGATCCACCAGATAAAATTGCGTGGAAGAAACACAACAAGATTTATAGAGGTCAAAAAAAGCCTTCATAGTTGAGTCTTATATCTAATATAGTCTAATGAGGAAACGTTACACTCGGCTGGTGTGAATGGGAGATCTTTATGAGATAGAGTTACCGATGTATGTGTAGGAGTAATATGACTTCGAAGAAAGGAAATAGTTTAGCAAAGCGTTTTTCAGACTACATAATAGGGGGATTGTGAGAAAATGGGAGCAGGGCAAGAATGAAACAAACTCATCTGTAGAATTCTGCAATTGATCTTTAACCCAAACTGGAAAGGCACTCATCCTCATTCAATTTTAGTGCCTAGGATTTCGGGACATCGTAGCATAAATCAGCAGTGATACTTTGTGTAGGTCCGTCACTTATAACGCGTCATTCAATTCTGGCACTAACTTAGCACTTAGCAAGGTACTTTCATTTTACTAGAGTGTGTGGAACATTGCAATAGTATAGTTTCTTTCCTGGTGATAATCTTAATTGGAACTCTCATTTTGTCATGTGAGACAGAGTTAAATATAGAAAGATATGCATATACGAGTAACATATAGCGTACAAAGATTATAAGACATGCCTGTGAGTAAAAGGAAACACACTACATTACACACATTGTTTAGGCCAGTGCGCATACAGTGCACGTACATATATAAGCAACATATGCACACACACCCACTTGCTATATTTCCATAGATCTGTGCCTAGCTCGCTGTCATTCATCTATCTCGACTGTATGTTACGCGGTGGTTACTATAAGCTATGATTAACTCATTTCTCGCGAAACTCAAATTCGTTTCGTATCGCGATGAATATCATCTAAATTGCTGTGTATTTATATCAGGATGCAGTCAAGGGTATTTGTACATTCACATAAGATTATCGACAGAATGTAGAGTATCATGAATGCTTGATTGTTAAGAGACAGTGCAACAGTGTGATATGTGAGATTTAGGGGAACGTTCTGTTATGTAGGTATTCACTTTGCCGTCAGTGTTTTTGGTGTTGTTGTTGCTACTCTATATTTAGTAGTCTCGTTAACGTGATTCACTCAATCATCATTAATTATGATTTCTTATATACAAGTAGACTGTCTAATGGACTATATGTATCTAACGCCTAGCTTATATATGGGCTGGAAGATGTATTAGTGATTACAAACATATATTTTACGATTTAGCATCAGCTATACGGAAATCTGTGAGTAACTTGGAATATATATGCACTTCTGATCCCGTATATCTCGGCTCACTGACTCATACCCTCACTTACAACTGAGTCAACGTCGTGTTAGATGAAAACATGCGTCTAATGGAAGTATCCTTATCGTATATAATAGGTGAAGAAATACGAGTAGAGCGAAAAATGGATGAAACTTAGTCGGCACGCTGTGGACAAACATGCACAAGTGTGGTAGTCTTGAGTACTGTAACGCACAGGTTAATCTCGGTGAGATAAGCGTAATCTATTGAATAGAATACATTGCCTCTCGATTCTATGACTAGCATGGCGTACATTTATATCCTCTTCCTAACACATACAGAATACATCTGGTCACAGAGATATAATGACAACACTGAATCACGGAGACTTTGTTCATGCTCGATGGTTTCGTATTAGCGAACAAGGTATACTCTATACACACGATTCGAATTCTACAGTACCACTTTCTCTTATCATTGTTGCACCACACGAATGATACTAATATTTCGTTTGCTATTTCGTATCAGATTACTATAAATATGAGTGTATATATTGGACTCTCTCTTTTATCATATTCGTATTGTTTTGCTTAATTCAGCATGCTTAACTACCTCATATAGCGCTAAACACCAGTTAGTAGTGAATATTGCTGTCATATATTGATACATTAACCTCTCCCAGAGAGGCTCCAATTACTCCAACTACGCTCTCTCACCTCGGATGCTTTTGACTATTGTACACAACTCTGTGTGTATGGTCTTAAAAATGACGCATCTCGAAGAATATCTGGTACGAATAGTTATCCAATACTCGTCGCACATTCCATTCACAAGACCTCTCCTCTCTCTCCACTTGGAGGCATACAATCACGTAGCAAGTTGTGGATCACCTAATCTCTATCGTGTCTCGATTCTCGTGCGTAGGAAAACTACGCTCCGAATTATTCCGCCTCTCATGTTACTTACATTGGTCTGCTATTTCTGCTCACTTGGACTCTCTCTGGAAATACTCTGCGTGAGTCTCTTTGAAGAAAGATACTCTTTCGAGTAACTAAAAGGAAATTGGCAAATAGGAAATAAAGACGAGTGAAAGGAAATTTTGTTGTAACATCTCGGTTTAAACGTGTATCACACAAAATGAGGAAATTATCCTAGAGCAGAATTCCTATGTAAGAAAATGAAAACTATATACAAAAAGAATTTAAGGAAGAAGAAGGAATATAAATAAAGAAGAACAAACAGAATACAGATCAATGGTTGGACAATTAAACTGGATAGCTCAACAAACCAGACCAGAAATTTCTTACAATGTAAGTGAAAGAAGTAAAATTTTGTAAAACGGCAACAACAAGAGATATGAAAAAAGTAATAAAAATTATAGAACAAGTAAAAGAAAGGGAAAACCAGATAATTTCACTATCTACCTTAAGTTCCTTTAGGGTAGAACATCAAAATGGAAATTCTTTTCTGATCGCTCTTTTTCAATTAATCACCGTGTGTGCGTACTCCATTCCGGTGATCTCACTCTCTTCAATGGGTATCTACTACCCATAAGTATAGTTAGATAATTCTAACTCCAACAGGACTGTCCCTTCCTCATACCCTCTTTCTCTGGAATAGCTCTCTCAATCAAAGGTGGCAAAGAGAGTTGGCCTCGAGATCCATCTCTAGAAAGCGGAGGGTGCATTCCTCGGGTTTTCTCCAGTGCTTGCGTTCGTCTTTCCGCTTTGTGCTGTGCATTGTTTTCCGGAGAGCCTATATCCTGAATATACGTCTTGCGTGATTGACAGAATGATTTACTCTGAAGAAACCTATCATAATATTCTCGATGAGTATATATACCGAGAGTCCAATATTTTGTCAGCTTCGAACGAGCAGTCTACAATTAGGAATGCAAACTAATCGGACATGTTAAGTTCTTTAGGTGTAACAAATAAGAAAGATGACACGCTCTATAGAATAATAATAAATGTTCATCGGTAAGCCATATAATCTTATGAAATTAGATTTACTGATGGACAAATGTAAATCATGAAGAATTCTAAGATGAATAAGAAGAGATCAACAGGGATATTCCACGATTGACATGAGCAAAAAAAATTACATGGCTGAAATATGATAATAAATATAAAGTAGAGAATATTATACTGTTAAAGGAACGTAATCACGTAATATGAAGACAAAATAACTTGAGCTAGCCCTCTAATCTCGCAAACGGGATAATAAAACCATGATAATAGACGTTTAAAGAGTATATAAAAATGAAAATAATATGAATAAAGAGTAGTGGAAATTATCATACATAAGAGAATACGATAAGGTTACTTGCCAACTATATGCATCCATTATATTAATAATAGCTACCTTTCTTATGTCACGTTAGTGTTGAAAGAAAGACGAAAGGAGTATACGTCGATAACTGTCGTGGTAGTGCGGGTAGATTATTTATTATGAGTACATTATGTATATATTAATCGTAGAAGTCCACTCTAATATTATCTCATAGTAATATTAATTCGGTGTTAACAGTATATACCATGTAGAAAGGGAGTCACAAATAAATAGAATAGAATAGAAATAGTTTTAAGTAAAAGTAAAATTAACTGTCAGTTAAGTTCGTCGGCATTTCCACTTACCTGAATCGGAACGCTTAGTTATGGGATTGAATGTCATTAATTTAATTGTACATATTACCATTCTTAAAAACAACATTAGTACAACGTAGAAACTCACGACAAAGAATTTTAGTGAACCCATAGAAGACCCATCTCAGCGAAATAAAGCAGTTTCTGAAAGCATATAGGAAGAGAACAGGACACTTTTGTAACAAAAACTGAGAGTATGGAGTGACAAGCACACACTCAAGTAAACATATCTGTCGTCAACCGAGACGTGTACATACACCATCAGCACGAGAAATGGCATAACTAATCTTCTCTATAGCAACAGCGGTAGAACGCGGAAAAAGGAACATACCATCGCAAGCAGAGCCTAAAGGAGAGATAGAACTCAGACCAGAATGCGCACCGAATTAACCCACGCATCAAAGGACAAGATAACCAGACAAAGGAAATCACTACGCGACGCAAACGTAACAGTATAGAAGACGAGCTCTACAAAGATACAGAGGACAAAGACCGAGCGAAGTGATAATACACGAGAGTAGACAATATAGGATATTATTTTATCTCACACAGAGAGAGAGAAGTAATGGACTCCAGTTAACGATCTTATAAATTTCAACAATGCGCGCTATTAGAAAGTAGCGTTCTGTTTCCGCATCGTATTTATCATTTTCATAATCATCAATCATCCAATCATAAATAGGACATCAGATTACAAGAGAGATACTATTACTTCATCTGAGAGGTAGTTACCACGAATTTAACAGGAACGATCTCAAAGAAAAATAGACAAGAGTAAGCAAAAGAGGAAGGAGAATAATCCAAAGGAGTGTAGCTTGAAGTTAGTTGACGCGTGCCATGCTTGTCAAATAGCTTTAGATTGTCAAGCACTAACAACAAGAAACACCCCATAGCCGCCTAAGGGCAGAAGACATAGTTTAGTGATATATACTATATATATATATATATATATATTATTATATATATTTATATAATATTATATATATAATATATATATTATATAGTTAATATATAATTTTATATAATATATATATATATATATATATATATATATATATTATATATATATATATATATATATATATATATATACATATATATGATTATAGGGTGTCCCATGAGGAAACGTCAATAATTGGCTGGTGATCGACTCAGTAGGTCATTGCCAGCACAAATGTTCATATAAACCTATGTCCCACTCTGCATGGTTACCGTGTTATACCGGTTTACATATTGGTCCGGATGTACATGTTATAATACTGTTTGATTTGGTAACATAGCTTTTAGCTACGTACAGCGGGAATATTAGAAACCATTGATACGCAATATGCTTTAAAAATACCCAATGCATCAATGTACAAATGAAGAATGGCAACCTTAGAATTTTTATTACACATATATATATATATATATATTATACTATATATACTATATATATATATATATGCTAGTTACTATAATTGTTTAGATTATACTCATTTATTAAATAGAGATCAGCCATACTTACGCCTCATCATTTAATATTAAAGACAGCATAATACCCTCATCAGATTATAAAAAGTGCAGATTAAGAACTTGACGAAATTCTTACGAAGAATTGAATATTGGCCAGTGCAATAATAGTCTTAGATTATGTGCACTGCAAGTTAGAACATTTAAGAGATTATACTCTTAAAAGCCTTAGGGTCCTTCAACTATAACTAGAATAGTTAACGTTTTAACATAGTGGATATTACACTCAGATTAATTTTTTAAGCCTTATTGACGCAAAAGTTTGTTTTTCCCAACGCTCAAAACGAAGTAGTTGACCCGTTTTTAAAAGCTATCCAGCAATATTTGTTTATTAAAAATGCACAGATAGAACGAATCTCGAAATATAAGGGAATCATTTTGAAACACCTCAAACTTTAATTCAGCACGAAGCTTAACCAGTCGAAAATTGCTTCGGCTCGAAGCTTACACACTGAATGATTTTTAATGAGAACCTATCAGTTCAAAAATAAAAAGGCGAATGAATAGCATAAATACCCAAAAATCGCTCTCTACTCTTTGCATTTGGCAACCACCGGGTTTCCAAGAAATACCCTCTTTTCTGACAACTCTTGACTATAATTTTTATATCCTCCCGGGGGGGGGGGGGGATGGCTTCTGGCCTCTATAGGGCAGAAGTTAGAACTTGACTACTTGGAATGAATATTTTGAAAACAGCGGCAGAATATTTAATCTGATTATTCCGATGAATCATACATCAAAATATTTTTTCTTGCAGCTTCTGCAGCTTTTCGCTTAGGGCCGACTATTTTGGATATCTCTATCAGCTGGCGAAGATGAGCTTCCAGCAATCCGTCGCAGACGTAGAAGGGGGGTTCACCCTCCAGGAATATTTCAATGCTGGACTTTGCTTGGAAGGACAGGGACTGCTGTTTTGAACGAATGAGGTGTTGGAACCACTATCGGGTCAACAGAAAGCTCTAGGGGAATACAAAATATTCTTGACTGGATCAAGCATTGACTTGTCCCCCCAGGCGTCCCTGAGTACACCGATCTGACGTTTATTGTCGTCGCCGATAATAAGATCATCTACGACTATCCCCATCTGACAGTAAAGGACGTTCTTTCACTGGACTTTTGATAAGAACCACGTCATTCTTTGACTAGATTAATCCAGCTGACCTGGTAGAGATCTTTAAAGTCTCTTATAAGACTGAGAAGGTACTCATTGTACCACCTTGTAAGAAATTCTTCGCAAATTTTTCTGAAGAATATTTCAGTGACTTTACTAGCTCTTTCTTAAGCCGAAATTGAGTCCCAGAACTGATTTATTTGACCCAGCTCCGGGTAATGCCATAGTGGTTTTTGACAAGGGTTTGATGAAAACGTTGGGAGTAAGAGGTAATATTTTCATTTGAAACTGGTGGTGTAGGTTGCAGCGGACGTGAATTTATAGCATCAGCAATATCTGACAATATCGTAATAAAGTCGAAATAATTCAACGAGGAACGTCCAACTTATTTGAATAAACAATCTCACACAACACGTATTAACCGTTCCACTGGCTTCCTACCCATGGTCTATACAGAGGAATTCGCTTTGCGAAATCTAATTTTTTCGTAAAAACTCACTTCCATTTTCTGACACGACGAGAAAAGTTCCTAAGAAATCAAGTTCCTTGATTGAAGGAGCCGCGCGTTGTCACTATAGACGCAGTCAAGGCACTCCGAAACGATTAACCAAAAATCTTGAAACGACTTGTATAAATGAACTTTAGACTGACATGTCAAATCTATAAGATCTAAATTAGACCCGCACGAATATTAAGACAGGTGTAAATGAGATGAACATTTTTTGGGGCTGAGCCAGAGAACTTTGACTTTGACCCGACCAATGTTTGGTGTAATCACACCTAACATGCTTAAAAGGCGCTGAAAATAATTCCATCCTTGTCTTTTGATAATTGGTGAATGCGCGGGTACCGAAAACGCAAATTATTGAACTTTTTGCAGACTATGCATTCTTGCAAAACATTTTTTGATGGAGGTACGCGCTGATGTCACCCAGAAGCCTTGGACCGAATATTTGTAAAGAGTGGCTTGTATGTCTAGATGCTTGCACTTATGATGAAGCATCTCTAATGCATTAACCTGGTGAGTGTGGTGACTTTTTGGGAAGAGCCAAAGATTGGATTAACGTACACTCATACATTGCGAATAATTGCATCTTGACCAAACGACCTTTTGCTCCTGCATGAGATTCATTTTCATCCAAGAACAAGTTCAGATTATTTACAAAGTCCGGAACTTGGCCAGTAAAAAGGGATTATTTTTAATCTCATTCTAACAATTGAAGTTCTTTCGAGAATGATTCTTTCTGCATTGTCAGCAGACAATACAGAAACGGTGTGCTTTTTTAAATCTGATTTCCGATTACACCTCTTGACAAGGCTCCAAACTGGAAAAATATCAAAGCAACCTACTCGATATATGTTGTGCAAGTTTGGAATATTTTGGGACAACTCCACGCACAGAGGTTCATTGCCACTTGACAACCAAGCAAAAACAGGAGATGCTCGTTTCCAGTTCCAGCCATCCAATTTACAAGAGAGCACCTCTTTTTTTTCTGGGCGCGGGCGCCCCTTTTTTTCTTCTTTTGCCCCCCCCAGAGGCACAATGTTTCTTCTTGAAACGTCTCTGAAGGAAATACCTCTGGTCAGTAGGTCCGCTGGATTATCTTCTGTTCTGACGTAGAGAAATTTAGTAACTTAACGAATATTCCTCTTGAAGCGAAGAGCTCATGGTCCCGCGAATATCTCTCTCGCACACCACCGACTTCCTCACGATTCCTCACGAATATTTGGATCCAATGAAGAGTTATCTGCGAGTCGGAGAATATGTTCAATTCCTTGAACTTGACACACCCGACGGTCCACTCAACATTTGTGGTAAGCATTTCAATGAAATAACCACCAGACAATAACTCCACCCAACATGGGAACGCGTTCTTCCCTTTTGCAGGAGCGATTTCTCCCTTTGACCAAAGAAGATTTGGACCCTTCTGCCGCAGACCGAGCAACATACAGTACTGGCTATTTATTATGGATTTTTTAAAGAAAATTTTTGCAGGTGAAAATAAACCAAGGTTAGAAATTTAATTAATTTCATTTTTTTCGAATTTATTTTAATACATCCAGGACAATATCAAATATTTTAGTACTTGGTTGGGCACCTTGGCACCCGCGAACGTGCTTTTAACGGCGACCCTGGGCATGCCAGCAATTTGCAAGTTCTGCACAAACTTTCGGATTTTTAATCAAGAATGAAAACCAAACCTGAATATAACCGTTTCTAGTGAGTTTCCATCCACTTTTCGTCGTAAGTGGAACATCGTGGTATTTTCATCCTTTTCAACACGGTACCACAACTCTCAATATAGGTTCATCCGTCAGGTTGAATTTCCAGGCATGGACAGTACCTCATTACCGCCATTCTGTGCCGAACCATCTTTTACACTGACCTTCGCAGCAATGATACAGGGCGGAGCTCCTGTTGAAAAATCCAAGGTTCTATTGCCAAACAAATCCTTGTTTTGAGTACGTAACGAGTTTGTAGTACATTTATATACTTATGCTGGTAAATGGTGCCTTCAACAATCATCAATCGACTTGGGCTATAAACAGAAATGGCACCCCACACCATGACTTTTTCTGTGGAAAATCTTATTCGTTTTTTTTCAGGCACTTGGGTTTAATCTCCTCCACCTCGATCGCCTTCTCCACGTCTGCACAACGATCATCAAGCCCAGCATGGTTGGATTCTTCAAAGAAATACAATCTGGACGCAATCATACAACAAACAATAGGCAACGTAGGACAAGCCATAGAAGATGACTGCCAGTAGTCAAACAATACAGTAATTCATCGACATTAAAACCAATAGATGGTTGATAATCCTCACGTAATAATGGATTATTTTCAAGTGTCATGCGATTCTTACTAATAACAAATGCTCTTTTAATGAGTGATAAAAGAAATAATCAGCTATCTGATCAACGACTCTTACCTGCTCCATTGCTCAAAGTCCTCATGAAATATGAGTCTGAGCCAGGCATTACTTAGCCGTTTCATTTCTAAAGTTAGTCTAGGCTCTTTCTTGGACGATAAGCTTTTAATCCAGCATCTAATAACCTCCTATTGGCGGTTCTTCTAGAAATAAATAATCCCTCTGCTGATAGAACATTGAAAAGCTACCTACATGATAGTCTATTTTTCAGAGCCATTTGAACTCTTTTTTTTTGTCCTCCTGGGTGTTGTTTTTCTTTTCTTCTTTTCCACATTGTGCCAACCCTCATTTGGAGCTCTAACTGTGACGTATTCTCAATTTCTTCTTACCATATTACTCGCTAACTGTCTTGAGTTGAAACCCCAAGTTTTGCTGCTCATTTCTTTCTGTTTTAAGTTGCTCACTTTGCAATACACCATTAATAATGTCCAACTTTCCGTGGCACTCAAATCAACCTACTTTACCCTATTTGATCACTTTCTAAAAACTACCAAAATATTCTGAAAAACATGGTATTATTTAATTAAAATAATAGCAATAATACCATGTATACCCTAATTATAACAAAATAATAAAAGGTTCTAAAACATCGCTAACACACACAACTCCCGTGAAAGCAGGACAGCAACTGAACGTAAAAATATAATAAACACTGAATAATTCACCAAATCTGTCATTGGTTGGCCAGATACTGCCACACAATACTTTTAAGTTTGGTAAATAAATAGTAAATATTTATATTATCCTTGTGTATTAAAATAAGTTCAAAAAAGTTGAAAAAATTAAATTTCATAACCTTTTTATTCAAAAATAGCAAATTTTTAAAAAATCCATAATAAATATGCCAGTACTGTACACTACGAAGCCATAAGCAACAGTGCTTGCATCGCAGAATATATGAATACTTAAATCAGAGTCACTTGACTCAAATGAAGATCTTCTAAAAGAGACCTCCTTCAGAGAGTTAAGGTCCTTGCTCAACTTCTCCCATGATTTTTTGTTTTCGGAGCGATTATATCGTCCCACCCCATGTCCACTTCCCAAGTTTTCTTCATAAGAAGACGGCCTCGATCGGTGACGGGGAGGTAAAGGCATAGGGGATCGAATACTTTTGAGATCTCCGACAGGAGCTGTCTCTTAATAGAGACAATATTTAATGAAAAGTCACTAAGACTTAGACTATCTTGAACGGTATTATATAAATATCTAAAACTCTTTTTCATCACTTGTGATGAGTTGCAAGTTTACCCTCCTCCTCGAATATTTCTTTGAGCTCCGGACAACTTTTGAAGATTCCAGGAGGCATAAGTTGAAACCCCCTCGCTCATGAGTGAAGTAGCCTCTCGAAAAATATCTTGACAAGGCTCGTCTACAGACGGAAGAGTGGTACAAAAAAATCTATCAACGTAAGATTATTTTGTAAGAAGCAGAGGTGACAGAGAAGTCAGTTTGAGGGTATTCTTTTGGCGTGATGTTGTATCAACAGCCCCTAGAACGTAAGGGGCTGACATGCCAGAGCCGAAGGATGATGGTCGGCATAACGCGTAAGTTTGAGTAAACTCGCCATTCAGCCTCCCAGAAAAACAGAAGCGATTCTGTCCTCTTCTAATTTTAATATTTGATCTGGAGGAAGGCCTTCGAAATGTCCGCCATAATGATGATTTGGTTGGTTGTGAAGGACAGCAAAACTTTAAATAAGGAGGTAATTAAATCTACCCCTGGATATGATGCCTGATTAATTTCAGGGCTGCACCCTAATTTCACACTTCAGTCAAAGACGGGACGAATTTTCGTCCTCGCTTGTAAAGCCTGTTTCATTATGTCTGTGGGGTATTCAGATGAATTTATGATAATCTTTCGGACGCACATCCACAGCCTCTATAATACCTTCTCCTTAGTATTCTTTGAATATTTCTCCATAATTGTCAAGTAGGTTTTGAGCATTCTGCTTCTTTTTTGACTTGTCGCATCTTGGCAAGAGCAACATGATGATTTTATAGAACATGCTCAAGAATATCTTGAAACTATAGAAGTTCCACGCAGTACCTTCCCGTCTCGGAACTCTATCCCTTCGTGGAATCTCTTGAATATTTCGTCAATGGAACCCTGGTCCCTCTCCTCATTAATACCCAGAGACACTAATTTATAGAGATTCTTCAGGCCCAGGGCCAAATAAGAATCGGTGTGGGCATGAAGAGCAGGTCGAAGTACGAAGGTACCGGTTCCACTACAAGATTGATTACATGTTCCGGGACGTTTCTGATAGATCTTTGAATATTTGATGCTATGGGGAGCTCGAAATTCTGTCATTATTTTTTTGACGGCTTTCGGCGAAGAATTCTTCCAAAAGATTTTTTCATTCCGGGAAGGTGTCAAAAAAGATGTTACAGGCCCGAAAGGCACGTACCCATGACAACGGTAATGTGGAGGTAAAGACAAACTGGATCGAATACTTTTTAAATCTCCGACAGGTGCTGAACAACCCCTGAATTGAAACCCGGCCAACATGATTTTTTTGATAGTGACTATCTGCCACTTTGAGTCCATTTTGAGTTATATATTTCATAGCCTCCGTCAGGCCTTTTACATAAAAGCCGATATTCAATTCAGAATCGATGTTTACATGTAGGCTAGAATATTTCCCACAGCATGTGCCCATCTCTAAATTAAAAGACCGCAAGGATCTCAATTCCTCTCGCACAAAATGTTTTTATGGAACTCTGATGACTCCCAATTTTTAAGGATGCTCCTATAAAAATACGTAGAGTGAATACCTAAGTCAAGTAGCACACGGACAGAGACTATCTGGTGCCCATCTTGATGTTAAGGGAGATAGTGGACAGAATATTTTGACCCACGGAAGAGGCTGAACCTTTGCTTATACAGATATTATTTGAAGGACCATCGGCTTGACTATTTTCCTCATCAGCGATTGATTTTGACGGGCGACTATCTTCTGAAAATCCACCGGACACGTCTCGACCATTTTGAAAGCATATAGCTGTTATGTGTTATTTTTGACCACATTTGCTGCATGGGTGACTAAGTTCATAGTTTTTGGCAGGATATTTATTAGCGAAATCTTTTATGCTTGAGCAGCTGAAGCATTTGTGCAGCTCTTAACATCAATCTCTCCTGCTTTCAGAAGATCAATAGACTTCGCAAGAATTCATGCGATGATTTCTGTTGCAAAATTTACATTTTAAAGTAAATGAATTAAAGGATTCTTTAAACCCCACTCTTATTACTAGGTTCAGTTTCGTTTTTTGACGAGGAAGATTTCAAACCATCTTCTTTAAAGGAAGTGTTAAAAGCTGACGAATTAGCCGCTTTACGCTCAAAATGAGCACAATTACGCTCAAATCCTTTTTTAGGGTCCGATTTACTTTTTCCCCTCCCCTTCTCCATAGACTTGATTATTTTACCGTAATGTTCTAAGATTTCATTGACAGAAGGATACTCATCCTGTGTGATTATTTGAGGTCACGAAGAAAGCCAGTTGGTAGTTTGTCCACGATTATGTGGCTCATGAGCTTACAGCCCGCAGAAGAATCTTCATAGAAATCAAGTCCAAACTCCTTGAGTTCATGAATATATCCCCTCACTTCCTACAGGAATATTCGAATATGTTCAGGATTATTTTCTAAAGTATGCGCAGAATTGATCTTATGAAAGAGCGAATAAATTATATATGATTCGTCCAAATAAAGGTCTTTAATATTTTGAAAGAGACTTCCAAGTTGGAGTCGATATTAGTTAAATGCTCAGTGTCCTTGAGCACATTCCCGATAATAAGGATTTTACATACTGCAATTTTTCATCACTTGAAATGTCTTTTCTGACCCCGTAGACATTTTGAAATGATAGAAGGAAAGAGGGAAAGAAGTCCTGTCCCTCTCACCCCTGACTCTTGACACTTGATTGCAGGGATCTTTACTTCCTGCTTTGATGTATGAATATTTTTTATTATATTCTGCATCTCTTGACGCGATATTCCTGTCTTCATGAAAGGCCTTTAAAGCTGCAATATGCGTAGATGGAGAAGGAGATGGTGAACTCGAACGTGGTTGTCATACGGCCTAGATTAATTTTTTCTATATCTGTGTATTGGTACTGTTACGCTCTGATTAGTCTCGTCTAAAATAGACAGTCATATTGAAGAATAAAATATGATTTTTGATTACTTCTTCGATCAGAACATCAAAGTTTTTAACTCCCTCTAATCTTTGAATAAATTCCATCAATTTGAAGGAGACGATAAACTACCTTCGTGCGGTTTTCTTTGGCAATGAAACCGATAGGATTTTTGTAAAAGAGCGTGATTTTAATTTTAATTACTACCTCTCAGTTCTCTGATGGGGACATTTGATCTAACCTCTTCGCGTGAGGCGAATAACTCTTCCTGGAGAGGAGAGAGTCATTTCCTCCCTCCCAAATTATCACCGACGCTGTTCAATCTCCACACGAGTTTGTCGGAGTGAATTATAAAGTCTTCAAAACAGAGAGTTCTTTTTTAATAAATGGTGTTAAAATAAAAAAATGCCAAAAAACATGTTACTCAATGATTATGAAGCAAAACTCAACGATTTAAATTATAATAAAACCACCACCTATGATTAATTAAGCAATAATTGCGACAAAGGTTCCAAAAAAAATTAAAAATAACCTAATTACCCCAAAATATTTCCGCAAAGATGAATTGCCAAAAATATATTCACTGGGAACGCAATTAGTTTTTTTCGAAAAGTGAAGAGGTCATTTTATTTAAACAGTTGTAGACTTATATATATAAATATA
>JABUQX010074389.1:0-20000 GCA_015478945.1 Trachelipus rathkii | reverse complement strand
TAGCCTCTCTACTGAATCTTTGAAACTTCAAGGTAACAAACCATATCAAATTTCAACAGATTTGAGATTAGAACTACCTGTGGAGCAAAAACTACCATACAAACGTAAGTACTCGAATTAAACGTTTTGTAGGAGCAGTGAACAAAATTACAGTGCCTTGATATATATATATATTATATATATATATATTATAATAAATATATATTTAGGTTTTATATTTATATGATAGATATAATATATATATATATATATATATATATATATATTATATATATATATATATATATATATATATATATATATATATATATATATATAATATATATAATTATATATATATATATATATATATATATAAGGTTAAACCTTTGACCCGATTTCCCTTTAAACGAATTAGTAGCTGCTATTCCAGCTACTCCAGTCTCCCCCTCCTTCCAACTCAACTATGCCTAGCATAAGTATCTTTTCTAAAGATATTATTTCTACTCCCTCTGAGCTTAACACTAAAAAGCCACACGGTCCTAACCATATCCTTCTTGTGGTCTTCAAAACTTAAGCTTCGGAGCTTCACCTTGCCTTGGAAAACTTTGTTTCTACCTATTAACTTCAGTATTTCTCTTTTGTTGGAAACGTGTGCTCATTCAAGCTATGCTCAATCCACTATTTCTCATCCTCAAATTAACTTCTGTTCTTTTAAAAAAAAAAATTGAATCCTTACATAATAGGAAGATTTTGAAATATCTTAAATCTTCTAATATTATTTCAGAAATACAGTATTGTTTTCGCATGGAACGCTCGACTGCGGGTCTTTCCTTTCTCTCTGACTTTGATTCTCATCTCTTCGGCATTTTGTGATTCTTTTGCTAGGAACCCTGCCATATCGAAAGCTTTCGAAGGAACCTAGGATAACTCTTTTTAAACTTCCCTCATTTGGTATCTATCCTGCTTTCTCTAGTCTTTTTTTCTACTTTCTTTCCAGCCGTTCCATAGTAGCTTTTGTAACTGGTCACCCTTTATCTTTAAAATCTATCAGTATTGGTGTTCTTCAAATTCTGCTCTTCCCAAACTCTTTTTCTGCATTTCATTAATAATCTTCTATCTGTCACTTCTTCTCCCATCAATTATTAGTCTCGCATTTGTCCTTTTAATTGAAAGATGACTAAATCAATAGCATATAATTAATGCCAGGAGGATGACCTTGAAGCAATTCACCTCTAATCTTTCTCGTATCCAAACCTTCTTATATTCTTAATTTTTCCTATTCTGGTGATAATTTATTGAAAAATAATCACATTGTCTCTCTCTAAACAAGCTTTTAAGAGGTCAAGTGTTTTGAGGAACATCCATAACTTCTCCCGACCTCAGTTGCTTGCATTGTATATAAGCGTCGTTCGTTCTTGATTTGGCCGGAGGGTTCACTCAGAGAGTGCAGAACACATAACCGATATTATTTTCTCGGGCATGGAGGAGTACATTCTATTTTCTTTCCTTTCAATTAAAATTAATAAACCTCGATTAGCGCTTCTTCTTATTCAGGAATTCCCGTCGTCTTCAAACCTCAGAAACTCATTCAACTTAAATTTCATTCCTTGATCCTGCAAAACCTATTCTCCGCGACACTAAAAATTCTTTTCTCGGTTGAGTGTTTCTGGTTCTTCTTCTTAACGCTTTTTTGATATTTCGCAAAAAAATAAATAAATAAGTATATTTATAAAATCTAATTTTGCTTCTTCTTTCCATCTAGTTTGTTCCGACTGCACTACTTCCGTTTTTCTTTTCTCTGAAGCTGAACTCTTTCGCTCACACCTTTGTCTCTAATTCCACTCTGGACGATTTCGGAGATAATATTTCATCTCCACCCACCTCCAACTTATTTATGTCTATTATCGTAATAAATATGAAAGTTGTTTCACCTGCTCTCTCAGAACTAACACAAAGAAGGCATTTGATCTTAATGCTATCCACTCTGTGATTCTTAAAATTTGTGTTTCCGAGCTTGCACTCTGCATTGATAAACTGTTACTTTTTATGTCTGTTCCTTCGACCTTTCCTTCCCGCTGGAACTGTGCTCTCGTTCAACCTATGCAAGGGTTGGCAGGATCCTTCTCAAACCCCTAAATATCGTCCTATCCCTTTAACCTCTGTTATTTCTAGAGATTTCGAATTTATCCCTAAATGGAAAACATATTTTAAATCTTTTAATCTTACCTCTGGTCGTCAGTAAGGCTTTCGTAAGGAAAGCTCTTACTTTAAATTTTCTTTCCCTTCTCTCTCAGGTTAGGTCCTATGCTCTTTAACCTTTCGAGGAGTATTTTACTGTGACTCTAGACATATCGAATCTTTTCGATAGAGTCTGGCACGAAGGTTTTATTTCTAAACTTTTTCTCTTTCTGCATATCGCTCTCTCTTTCTGTAACTTTCTCCGATTTCCTTTCTGGTCAATTTATAGCAGCAGTTATAGACGGCCAAAATTCACCCTTGTTCCTAAGAGTTTTGTCGCATCACAACTCTTTTTCGACTTTTCATTAATGACCTTCTCTCTCTCTCTCTTTCACGTTATCATCTATTTATTACATTTTACCATTGACCATTCCACCTTTTATTATTCCAATAGCCTTGAAAGGCGTCTCACTCAACTTCAAATAGCTGCTGCTGCTAGGAAAACGGCTTTGGAGCAACTGACCTCTGATCTCTCCTGCATTTCTAATCTAATATAAACGTCTTTGAAATATACAACTCAAGCTTTCACCTTTTCTTAAAATTCTTGGTGTTTGCTTTTCTGAAAGGATCACATTATTCCTCTCACCAAACAAACTTCTTGGTGTTCCGAGGAATGTTAAGAATATCTTCAGATATCCGTAGTTGCTTGTTTTTTATTGGGACATTGCTCTTCCTATCTCTTTCTTTCCATTTGACTATGCCATCACGTTCCCTATGCTATTACTCCTACAATAGACACTGTTCTTTTGAATTCTAATCTCGTACTCCGCCCCTGAGGAGAGGTAGTGCGACTCATCAATCAATACAATCTCATTCTTTCTTTGTCCAACTTTCTTAACCGTCATGCTGATCTTATATGTACAGTAATGGTAAACTCTGGAACATACTTCCTTCCTTTATATTTCTAACTTCTTATGGCTTGAAAATTTTCAAACGAGTATTGTTTATGTCAGGCTTTTATTGTCTTTCCTTGATTTAATGATTTTTGGTGTTGGTTCCAAAATTTCACGTGGCTCTGAAGCATTTTCCAACAGAGGAGATAAAAAAAAAGTTAACTGATGAATATTTATCAAGTTCTGCATCTGTTTTGCTTAACCATTTTTCTCGTAAATGAAAAAAAATCCTCAGCTTAAATGTTTTACAAATGTAACCGCTAACCCTTCGTAATTTAAATTTAGCATAAAATTATTATGGCGGTACTGAAACAATAAAATAAATTTTAGGAACACAATCTCCTCTTTTCCCTTCAAAAACAACTACTTCTCAAAGTTGGATTTAGATAAAAATCTTGCCTCAAGATGTCCAAAGGAGAGAAAAGAGCCTTTCCACAGCGGCAGGGGATGGAACAGGTGTGTTGTATTTTAGGAAAAGGCTGATCTCTAGCTGACTCCTTGAAATCAGAGTCAACCATTCCTTCCTTTTCGTTTGTATTCAGCCAAGTGTCGACGAACCAGTCTCTTGATTTTCAGCTTGATGTTCATGTTTCTGCCACTGACACAGCGATAAGTGCGTTAGGCATGCTGTTGTCGATAGAACTGCTTTTGCTTTCGACTTTGTAGTTAACCGTTAACGAATGTTAAACTAAGAAACTGACTAAAAAAAGAATGTGGTAAGGAAAGAAATATATTGAATGTTAGAGCCGGAGTGGAGTTGAAGCCGAGATTAACTGAGCGCTCCTCTCTGTTCTGAAGATGGAGCTGATACTTGGGGAGCCCTTCGGAGCTGAAGCTGAACTTTGAAATTTGTTCCGAAGCCTTGGTCTTCCGATTTATGCAGTCAGCCCAACACTTAAATACGTATATATATATATATATATATATATATACTTATATATATATATATATATTATATATATTATATATCATATATATATATACTAATATATATACTACAACCTCATTACTATATTATATATAATCCCAGATACCAGACCAATGAATAGAGATAACACAGGAAGAGAAAGTTTCCATTTTACTAATAATGGTCGTCATCTCTTCAAGTATTCACCACAGCATGCAGACATACATTAAACATAGTGGATTTTCAATAAATCGCTTCCTTATATACTACTATATATTACTTACTATATTTATATACTATTTATATATAGTATATATATATTAATATATAAATAATATATATACATATACTATAAAATATACTTTGATAAATAAATTAACGAATACAAATACAAAATAGTTAAAGGTTATTTGACCATCCACGGTTCCTAAGTAATTATACAAACTAATATTGATATGCTCACTCATCTCTCTATCATTTGCTCTAACTAACCACCCAACTACACTCACACACTCTCGACCACACATCATCTCACAGCAATAAACACGGTCGGACCATGGTTACATGGAACCAGTGAAGCTTTTTTGTCTGGTCTGATGTATATGTAAATGTAAGAAGTATCATTCGTGGCCATATAGATGATACAACTTTTATGTATTTGACTGATAAATATATTTAGTCGTCAAAAGTTTTAAATTAAAAACTGATTTTGTTTGTTTTTTATATTAGATCCCATAGTTCTTAATTTAGTTCTATCATTTAATTTAAACTTGCGCACTTTCATCAGGATTCAGTTGAAAGGCCGACATGACCCTATGCACGGCGTTTGAAAGTGTGCGGATCAGAAGTAGTTTTGAAAAGAGATGTAGGGAGTGTATAAGACTCGACCAATTTGTACATTGTATATGAGGCGATAGTGGTAAAATTAAATGAATAAATAGGAGCATATCGACCTTTGAACTGGATCCTGATTGGGGTTTGGTACGCCTCTTGTCTTTGCACACCTCAGTAATATATATATAATATATATATATATATATATATATATATATATATATATATTATATCATATATATTATTATATATATATATATATTAATATATAATATATATATATATAACCTATATAAATATATTATACTATAGTATATTATTATATATATCTTCTCCTTCTTCATCTTCCTTTTAATTTCCCAAGACTGGGAGTAACGGTGCAGTGACAGCATTCGGAAAAAAAAAGCCAGATATAAAATATGACAAAAGTCGAAAAGATAAGGCCAGCCTTACCCCCCCCCCCCTGTCCATTAATTAGTAAAACTCGTCGCAGTCAAAAAACCACCTAGAGCTTCACGGACCGCGACGGATCCTCACACTATTGTAAATCGTCAAGTGTAGGGTTGATCCGCTGGCCCAGGTGGGCCACAGCCATATCCCCTCACAAAACCCCGCCATTCTCTCCTATCATGCGCACCTTCTTCTCTCTCTGCAAACTCACATTTCTCTCCTGCAAACATCCTTTACTGACTCAATCAACTTTTTCTTCGTCTCCCAGCCGGTCGGATTCCCAACACACTCGCCACTTTACATCCGCTTAACCAACGGACTATCATTCATCCTTTCCACCAGACCAAACCATCTCAACATACATTTCATTTATCTCTCGTTTACCCCTTTCGTCACCCACCACAAAACTCTCTAATACGTTTTTCATATCCTCAATTTTACTTAAATTCTTCTCAACTAGCACGCCACTAAGATTGCCCATCTAAACACAATGAACTTTAGATCTATACTTCTTTTCCAGACCTAGTCTCATTACTATTAACATAAACACAGTAAACCAAACGATACCCTCATCCAAGACCCTAGCGCACTCCAGAAGTCCTTTTAGACTTCACCAACGATTTAATTGCACCAGCCACCTTCCTGCCATTCTCACTTTTTCCCGCAACCACTACACTCTGCATCATCATTTCCCTTCTCATCCAACATAATACCCTAAATATTTAAACTTCGATACTTGAGCAGAGCTGCTCACCATCTAACATAACTTCACATCTTCAACCTAACCTCAAACTCGCCATATACACCTGTCTATAGTGATATAGCAGCTTACGTTTCTTGATCAACTTCCTCCCGCTCGGCCTACACAATCTCTGGTTGTCGGCACACATAGCTCTTCTCACGTCTCTCGAAACTCATTCATGAGATACTCAACCTCATCGCCCCAGAGTATATAGGCATAGCAGATCCAACCTGCTCCTACACTGTTCACATCCTTTCGATATAGCTCTCTTAAAACTAGGCTTCTCCACAAGTCCTCTGGCTCTGCTTATAACCACCACACATAGTAGCCAGATGTTGCTAATAAGCCCACGTAAACACCTCCCTCGCTCTCTCACTCTTCCTCATAGAAATGAATTCCCAATTCACCTCTGACACCATTATCTTTACACACGCCCCTCCCTACTCATACACACACGTCGACTTTTGATTCTTTGAGTGTCCCTCTATCCAAGAGGGTCTACATTATATAATGATACTTGCTGTGAAGCCTGATTAGTGCCATAGCGCCTATACGTGAGACATATGCACTGTTACCATATAATACGTTCATACCTATAGATGGCTTATCTCTCTCTATATATATTAGATACTACTATATATATATATATATTATATTACTATCATATATATAGTACTATATACTACGGTATATTATCAATCCATAGCAAAACAATCTTAACTGGAATTTAATAAAGGTTCATATCGTTCTGTGCTTCCTTTAAATAACATAAAGTTAGGTCAAGAGGAGCACCACTTGTCTTTTCTTTGTTTTTCATTCTACCACATAATAGAATAAGCCCACAAAACCATATTTAACGCACAAACCCTACCAATAGCCTCCGCACTACACCAACCCAGACCGGTTTCACAGTGTGATCAAACACCATGCGCTCTCGGGCGCCGACTGTTCAACGACGATCCGACCTTATACTTCCACCGACACGGATCCAGGTCCCAAACTTCCCTTGCTCTAGCCCTCCGCAGATGCCCCCCATACTAGACTCGTATAGTATATATATATACCTCTACTACTCATTATCATACTACTATATATACTTAATTACTATATATATAATATTAATAATATACTATCAATATATATATATATATATATAGCTATCATACTATATATATATATATATATATATATATATATATATATATAATATAATATATAGTATATAATATATATATATATAATATGGTAGATCAAAATTTCCCCCCCCAAAACTACGGTGTGCGCGGACGTTAGGATAATGCAGTAACATTATATGTCAAAATTATAATGGTTGTGAACCCCCCCCCCCTATCGCACAACATCCCTCCACAACCAAAAATTGAAATAAATAGGCAATAGCCTCTTTCTTTTAGAATTAGCTCAGAGGCTAATAATAAGTAGGTATAAGGCTAAATAATAAGATATAAGGATAATAATAAGCGTATCCGCTCACACAAAGACATACACAGAAATGCCCTTCACCAATCCCCTATCCCTCACAATTTAGGCAAAACGAATAAAAAAAAACATCAAACATACCTATAAATTTCATCCCTTTATTTTAAATTTGAAGATAATATAATATATATATATATATAATATATATATAATATATATAATATATATATATTAGTATATATATATATATATAATATAATATATATAATATGCATTCTTTGACCATATACGACTTATATATACTATATCTACTATATATATATATGGCAAAAGTCCAGTTTCTGTTTTCAGGACTCAATTTTGGAGAAATGCATGATCGAGTCACTCGAGTCACCATGAAAAGTCGAGTATATGGTGAGTGGCAATGAAGGTCGCTCAAGGTCAACTCAGTCACGAGTCTATTTGCAAACGACAAAAGCAATATATATATATAATTTTTTGTTTCTATTTTATTTTTATTATTTCTCATTAAATGTACGCATTTACAAGTATATTAAATATGCAGAAATATTACAAGATGAAAATATACAAATGCCGATATAAGTCAATATAACAGAAATTAAAAACTGGATCCTATCCTAACCTAAGACTTTGAGGCAACAAACTAAAAACCTAAAAATTTCAAGATTGAAATAATGCAAACTAAGCATAGAGTGAATCATCCCACCAGCCCCATTGCTTACAATTTCTAACCAGGGGAACGATAAGAGCCGTGTAAGTCGACTAAAGATAACTTACAGGCTCTAAAGGTCCAGGTTAGGATAAGTTTGTTTAATTCTCATAGATTAAGTTACATGGCTTTTATTTTATTTATAACCTTGTGTTTAAAAATAATCAGTACTATCATATAGATATATATATATACCATTTACTATTGTTTAACTATATTATTATATATATACTATATATATTATATAATTATATATAAATTATATATATATATAAAGCGCCGTGACTCAGTCAATCGTCTCACGTGCTCATCAATATAACGACTCGTCCACTCGAGTCACCAATTCCTCCAAAATTGAGTCCTGAGCACAGAAACTGGACTTTTGCATATATATATATAATTATAATATATATATAATAATATAATATATATATATATAATAATATATATATATATATATTATATAATACTAGTCAAATTAACGCACCACAAGGGTACGTGGAGAAGGAAGGGTAGAAAAGGTTGATAAAGAACGCAAAGACACTTTATTGGACAATGGCACAATAACATGGTGGATGCCTCCCCAGAACCATAGGTTGATAGGAGTGCGAGGCCAAGGTGCAGCCAAGGGTCTCGCAGTAGGGTTCGGAGGTTCAGTGCTGCAAACACACAATGTTCTGATACGTACGGCGACGGCCGCGGGGGTGTTGGATCTGTCTCTATACCGTGTATGACCCCCTCTGACACGGATGACTGCCTGACACCGTCCTGGCCATGCTCTCGATGAGTGAGTGAATGTCCTGGACAGTGAATTGATCCCAATACGTCGCAGTGCCTGCGCAGCGTAAGGGTTGGTCGTGGAGGAGCGTTCAAGCTGATCGAGATCGACGTTTTCAGGATATCCCACAATGTTCGATTGGTGTGAGGTCTGGACTATATGCTAGGCCACTACAGCACGCCGTAATATTTGAACCGTTCCTAAGTAGTCGTTCCACACATCGGGAGCCTTGTGTAGTCTTGCATCGTGTCATGCATAGGATGAAAGAGTCACCGATGTAGGGGGCATATCGGCACGAAATATTGTTCGAGGATATCTGTGATTACCTTACCGTCTGTTAAGAGTGCCTCCATTCGAAGAATGCAACTCCCTAGGCCCCGCTAAAAGAGATGCCTCCCAAGACCATAACGACACACCCCAAACGGCGGGACCTGCAGGACATTTGCATGCCTGCGAAACTTCTCCGATTCGGTCATCGGTTACTCCAGGCACGCCTGCCGAGCGTACAGAGACACTCCGACTCGCCGTAAAAAGCACCTATTGCCCAGTCGTCGACACAGTCCAATGGATGTGTGTTTCTGAGCTAATGACATTCCGCCCTTCGAGTGTACAGTGAGTGTGCGGTGGACCCTAGATTGGTTGGCCCCCATTCCGGGGCCCCGGTAATTATCGTTCCTCAGGCTTCGACGCACGTGTTGTTCACTCACCCTTGGATGCCGGTGTACCTCCGCCATTGTAGCTAACTGATGTCGTGCGTGATGTGGGCTCTACGTACTTGCACGCAGGAACGTATAAACTCGGTCTTCCAGGGGTGTCGTGGCCCTCGGCCTACCTTGTCCTCGCCGGTGATCATGTGTCAGGTTTCCTGGGTACCGTTGGTCCACCCGTGTAATCGTTGTGTGCGCTACTACACCGAACCGTTGACCAAGTGCCCTGTGCTCGTGCCTTCGGCGTGGGTGTTTTATCTGCACGCACTTGATATCTTTAAAGTTGAGCCCTATCCTTCTCAGTGTTTATCGGGAGTCGCTCGTACGTGAATGATTCCCTCGCTCGATTATACCCCCGACACAACCTACCCCCTACCTATCCCAGTCTAGTTACGTGGTTATGTTTTCCTAAATTTTAATCGCGGTGACGGCCCCAATGCTGCAGCCAATTCTCTGCGTGGTGGTTACATAGTTACACTGATGCCGTCGTCTGTGTTGGTGTGTGGGTTTCATTGCGGTTTAGGGACCTTCCCGTTCCTGCGAGTGCATTTACCCTAGTAGTGCGTTATTTTTGACGAGTAGTGTATATATAGTATATATATAAATATATATATATATATATTATATATATAAATTATATATATATATATTATATATATATAATATATATATATATACTATATATATATGTGTGTGTGTGTGTGTGTGTGTGTGTGTGTGTTAGGTATGATTATAAATAAAATATAATAGAAAAGTTAGCATACAAATTTCCAAAAATAAGCGAAAAAACGAGCGATCTTATGATTTACCTTTTTATAATTCTAAATAGTTATTGGAACCAGTGTTTTTTTTGCTGTGGAATTCCTTAAGTTCTTTTCTGGACTGTATTACATTCAAAACATACTCATGTCTCTTTTATAACCAATTCTTGCTTGCTGCGCTTGTGTAACTACATTTACTGCATGGTCAACACTCTGGCTGTGGCATGGAAACAAAACAGTGTTATTGGCTGATTTACAAAATGTTTTATCACGTCCATTGTTTCCTTCAAAACGAGTGGCTGGGTGACTATTTTCTTTTCCCAATCAATCATGTTTAAATAATCATCTGCATTAAAGTTTAGTGTTTTAGCAGTTCAAAAGCTTTTGCATTGGAATACCTTGCTCTTGCTTGAATGACATTCGTTGAACAACTAAATCTATTATCTCTTTTTCTTGTGTCCGCTAACATTGCAAGTAATACATCCTCAGGAACAGCAAAGTACCAGTTGTTTCTTAGTACTCGCACCATAATCTTGGCATGTTTTTTGTCCACGTCTTTAAGTAGGCACATCAGGTACCAAACGTTACGTGCGCCATCAGTTGCCTTTAGATGTGACTTTATTCTAAACCACCCTGGTGCTAAACTTTTGTTATTATATTTACTAGATTTTGAAGACCTTTGCTTGGAAGTTTTGTGGAAACGTATAACCGTAATATCCTGTTTGTTTTTATCAGTCATCTGACATGATGAAGGATGCCTGGAGATTTCTTGGCTAATGATGGCAATATATTCCCTGATTTTATACTAATACACATTTCATACAAATATTTATGGTCCATGCTAATTTGCTTAACGATATCATCGGGGATCTTTTCAAGGTTGCTGTTTACAAATTCAAAATCAAATATCTCCAGCTTATTTACATCTTTAATTTTATTTCCAATGGTACCCTTAAAAGTTTTTGGTCCTGATTTCCTCTATCTCCAATGTCTCTTCTTCATTAACATCAAAGATTAATCCTGTGTTGGTTGAAGGACCACAAATTTCTACGGCTCGGGTAATGCTACTGCTACAACCCCTACCTAGACTTACAATAGATTCAACATTTAATCTTTCCGATTTTTGTTGCATCCTTCTTGCGCGTGTCACTGCTTTATCAATTGTCCCAAGTTGATTTTTCCATTGTTTTTGACCTACAAAGGATTTCCATTCAATAATAAGTATTCTAATCATATGAATTTACTTCATTTTCAAACTCATCTTTTCCTCTGTGTTTGTTTTAGTTTTGAAGCTGATTCTGTCTTTGAACTCTTGAATACATTCCATTCGTTGTTATGGTTGGAAAGAAAAACTTTCTCCAGATGGATTCCACGTCCCTTGCAACAATTATATAACCATCTTTAGAGGTTACCTAACCTTTCGAAGTTACTTGCTCTCAAGAAATAGATAATGCATAACAATATCTGCTTCTGAAGGAATCATCGAAAGCGGAAATTCACCTGGATGTCCAAATATTGAATTGTAAGTTTTACTTCTAGCACACATTATTAATAATAAAAATTTTAAATATACTATTTGCATAAATAATAGTATCTGAAAAAGTATTATATATATATATATATATATATATATATATATATATATATATATATATATAAATATATATATATAATATATATATATATATATATATATATATAAACACTAAACACTAAATAGCACAACCATTATCAAAAGGAATCAAATGCAAACTGAAGCAAATTGAAAAAACGAGATTTCTGACTCACGATAAAAATATTGCTGAATATGATATTTACAGAAACTTGCTTTCAGCATCCCCATTTATGTATGTATGTATGTATCTATGTATGTGAGAGAATGTGTCTGAATATGTTGTATGCTTGCATTTGCTAAACAGGGAGACCCGGGAGTCAAATTACAAATAAAGCGACACTTTGAGAATTGATTTTAGAATCGGAGAATTAAGGTAAAAGGGGAGTAATGTGTGCGGAGGGGTAGGTGCGCGTTGCACCAACTAATTTTGAAAATTATTGCACACGGTATCAGACCTTCATACTGACGTCCATGCATAGCTTAGTTTTGACAATTTTTTTATAAAAAGGTATGTTTTGACCCACCCTAATATATATATATATATATATATATATATATATATATATAATTATATAGTTAATATATATATATATATAATATAAATTATATATATATAATTTAGCAAAAATTTATCACAACATGGTTAATTATCATACAACGAGCAGCGAAAGTGATGAGCCAACATAATAAAGCTGCTACATTAATAAAACTAACCATAGCATCAACTGAGAAAATAATGCCCAAAGACAAATATAACACATCTTAAGCAGGAATAAGCAGCAAATTAACAAAGTTCCACACTAAACACCAGTAAAGCAACTAACATAAGTATGCAAAAGTAAACCTAATCTTACTTTTCAAGCATAACCTCTAACATATTAACGTATAATCTTTACACTAACACAGTAAACAATTAACTAAAATTTTCTCACAACATTTGGCTTAATTATCAACAGAGCAGCGAAAGTAAGCAAAACGCTAAACCAAAGTTTTCACATTAATAAAGCTAACATAGCATCAACGGAACTACGATTATAATGTAATATACAACGACAAACCAGACACATCTTAGGCAAGAATAAACCTGCCTAACCTTAACAAAGACTCCATACATTAAACACCTGTAAAGATAAACTAAAATAGCATGCAAATACGTAACCTATCCTTACCTTTATCAACCCATAATCTCTAACATAACGATGTTAAATTACACTAACATGGTAATATTTAACTAAAATTTATCACAGCAATGGTTAATTATCATACTGAGCAACAAATATCTCTAACATAATAAAAGTTTCCCTCAATAAACTGTATCATAACATACCTACCATCATAATAACCTACACGAGGTAAAGACGAAATAACGGTAAATTCCATCAAGGTCATATATCGTTTTAGACTCCGTCATCCTATCCGAAAATTTCAACTTCTAAAACATGAAAAGTGATTTTTATGCTTATACCAATTTGCATAAGTGATGCAATACTTAATTATATTTGACCCTCTGTCAGGAATACAAACCAAATCGTGAGCAGGTCCCATTTGGAAATTTACGATCTAAATATAAAATATTTATTAAGCTTAGACTATGATAGATACAGTCATGAGGGTGGAATCAATACTTTTGGGAGATGATCCAGTCACCTGACTGGAATACATATGTAAAGGTCCTTGTAAGAGGAACGATTCGTGGGAGCAGATGAGAGAATCCATCCAATGGCCCATACAGACCAAAAGTCATTAACTGGCGAAATTCCGCCAGGCATAAGCAGACTCTAAAAGTAACGAGATTCTTCTTATTAACCAAAACAAGACCACCAAACAACAGGACGCGCCAATAAAGAAGAATATAAGTTCCCCAACCGCATTTGTTTCTCGTTCGACAACAACAAACAACAACAAATAACATAGTACAAAGATAAGATCTTTGGATACTAACCAATGAATATATGCTAACGTAACATTCGTTTTCACAATATAATAATGCTCAACTAGCATTCACCAAGAGCTAAGAAACAATAATGTTACAACGACGAATCTAACACAACCTAAGCACGAAAACTGTTAACATTTAACAAAGTTCCACACTAACACCTGTAAAGTAACTGACATATGCATACAAACGTAGCCTATTACTACTTTTACCAACATATCTCAACATATTAACGTAATTTACATTACACAGTAAAATATTACGAGAATTTATCATAACCCTGTTTAATTATCATACAGAGCCAGCGAAATTATGCTAACGTAACAAAGTTTCCAAATTATTAAAGATAACAGAAGATAACCTGAACTAAGAATATAATGTACAATGGACGAAACCAAGGCCGGAGCCGCGAGAAGAAATCGAACTTGGCAACCGACCAACCTGAAACATTGGAATGCACCTAATATAAACACTTCGTTCAAATTCCGCACCAAACGTTGCATACATTGGCATATCAATGTTAATTTTACATTAACATCGTAATATTTAACAAAAGTTTAGCATAAACCTGTCTTATCATCATACTGACAAAGAATATAATGCTGACGTAACAAATGTTTTTACATCAACTTCGTATAACATTAAAAAAAAAAATCATCATAACCTCGTCTAAATTTCATAACCCCAGCGAATAATCGCAAACATAAAAAGTTTTAACCAAAACATAACAAAAAATAACAATAATTTGAGACGGTCATAAGATTAAAATAGTTCCTGAGTAAAATATCACAGTAAAACGTATATTACTGATTTTAAAGCAGTAAATCAGTAAATCAGTAATCCAAACCACCCACCCGGCATCCCCTTACCCTCCCACCCGCCTGTTGATCTATGAGCTATTGATTCAAGTATATTTCATGTATCATTTTTTGGACAAACATAACATAAAAATATGTTCTTTATATACTAACCTACGAATATATGCTTAACCAACAAAGTTTTTAGCATCAATAAAGCTAACAAACATAACCGCCACTAGGAATATAATGTACAATGCCAAACCTAACATACCTAGCCGTATTGAATAATCAGCTTAACATCCTGAAAAATTCCCTATTGATCAAGGTAAACTAGCTAACAGACATACAATACTCGATATGTCTCACTTTTCGAGCATATTAGCAGCAGGTAAAGCCGTATTATCTAAAAATTCCTTAACAAAGGGACCAATCTATCAAAGATGCCATCATATTGAACTATGAATGATACTATCTTCATCAAAGTGTCACTCAGTTTTGAGTAATAACCTCATTTGACCTGTGAATAAACGTAGCATTAGCAAATGTCTAGGGCAAACCTAACATTATTCAACAAAAAACTTAACCTAGGTTCACGTCTTCTAACACATCATCGTCAGTTAACACAGTAATATCTTACAAAAACTCATCAGTTCTCTAACAAACCAGTGTTATTTCCACATTGTCATAGTAATATTTAACATAACGTACTTAACTTACGAATAAAACAGTTTTCATTAACCAAGAGTATCTAAAGCAACACATTAACCTTCCGAGAGAAAAACCCAGGGGATGCGCCCATTGAAAGGGTGTGAATCCTTGCGAGGGGGATCACCCCGAAGGGTGAAACCCGGCTTTCACCCCTCAAAGGAGGTGGTAAGGCCTCAGCCCTTCGGGCTGAGGCATAAAGCCCGCTTACACCCCTTCGGGGTGATCCCCCCTCGCAGGATTCACACCCTTTCAATGGGCCGCATCCCCTGGGTTTTCCTCGGAAGTAATGTGTTGCCTTTAGATACTCTGGTTTAATGAAAAACTGTTTATCGCTAAGTTAAGTACGTTATAGTTAAATATTACTATGACAATGTGGAAAAAACACTGATTTGTGTAGAGAACTGATGATTTGTAAGATATTACTGTGTTAACTGACGATGATGTGTTAGAAACGTTGGAGCCTAGGTTAAGTTTTGTTGAATAATGTTAGGATTGCCCTAGACTTTTGCTAATGCTACGTTTATTCACAGGTCAAATGAGGTTATGTATACTCAAAACGAGTGACACTTTGATGAATATAGTATCAATTCATAGTTCAAGATGCTGGTATCTGTGATAGATTGGTCACTTTGTTAAGGGAATTTGCTTAGATAATACGGCTTTACCTGCTGCTAATATGCTCGAAAGTGAGAACATATCGAGTATTGTATTAGATCTGTTAGCTAGTTTACCTTGATTAGTAGGGAAATTTTCAACAATTTTAATTGGATTATGTCTGTACGCTAGTATGTTAGTTTGCCATTTTGTACATTATATTTCCTAGTGGCGGTTAGATTTGTTAGCTTTATGATGCTAAAACTTTGTTGATTAAGCATATATTCGTTAGGTTAGTATATAAAGAACATATTTTTTATGTTATGTTTGTCAAAAATGATACTAATAGAAATTATGACTTGAATCAATAGCTCAATAGATCACAGGCGGGTGGGGCGGGTAGGGGACTGCCGGGAATGGGTGGGTTTGATTTACTGATTTTACTTATTTACTGCTTTAAAATCAGTAAATTATTACGTTTTACTGTGATATTTTACCCCAAAGAACTATTTTTATGTTATGTTAGGATAAAATTTCATCACTATTTGTTAATTGTTTGGTTTGTTATGTATTCTATTATTTTTTCCGGATGATGATAATTTAATGAGGTTATGATGATTTTTTTTTGTTAAATGTTACGAAGTTGTTGTAAAACATTTGTTACGTCAGCATTATATTTCTTTGTCAGTATGATCATTAGACAGGTTTATGCTAAACTTTTGTTAAATATTACGATGTTAATGTAAAATTAACATTGATATGTCAGAGATATGCTTGAAAAAGTGTGAATAGCGTTACGTTTTGAACGAAGTGTTATGTACTTTACTGTTGGTTAAAGTGCGAAATTGTTAATGTTAGTGTTTATTCGTGCGTATGGTGTGTTGGGTTGTGTCATTGTACATTATATTCTAGGTTCAGGTTATGTTTAAGTAGGCTTTATTAATGTGGAAACTTTTGTTACGTTAGCATACTCTCGCTGCTCTGTATGATAATTAAACAGGGTTATGAAAATTCTTGCTAAATATTACTGTGTTAATGTAAAATTAACGTTATATGTTGGAGATATGTTTGGTAAAAGTATGAATAGGCTACGTTTTGTATGCCAATGTCAGTTACTTTACAGGTGTTAAGGTGGAACTTTGTTAATGTTAACAGTTTATTTCGTTGCCTTAAGTATATGTTAGGTTTCGTCGTTGTACATTATTTTTCTTAGCTCTGTTAATGCTATGTTAGCATTATTAATGTGAAAACAATGTTTCGTTAGCATATATATTCATTGGTTGGTATATAAAGAACTTATCTTTGCACTATGTTATTGTGTTGTTGTTGTTGTCGAACGAGAATATATACCCTTTTGAACTGATTTGGTTCGTTCGGCGTTCTTGTTATTCTTGTTTACTTTCTTCTTATTGGTTGAAAGAAAGAATCTCGTTACCTATAAGGGTTGTTTATACATAGGAATTTCGCCAGTAAGACATTTTTCGCTGTGTTGATATGATGACCTCTCGTTCTGCTCCTACGGACGTCCTCTTTACGAGGATCTTTCTAATTTTCCAGTCAGGTGACTGATCATCGCCAAAAGTGAAATTGATTCCAACCCTCATACGAATCCTATCATAGTCTAAGTCTTATAATATTTATATTTAATCGTAAACCAAATGGCGACTGCCACATTGGTTGTATTCCTGACCGAGGGTCAAATATAATAAGTATTGCATCACTTTATGCAAATGGTTAAAGCATAAAATCCTTTTTTCATGTTTAGAGTTGATATTTTCTGAAAGGTGACGGAGTCTAAAAAGAGATAAGTCTAAAAACTTTACTTTATTCGTCTTTACTCGTAAGGTATTATGATGGTTAGGTATGGTTATGATACAGTTTTATTGATGGGAAACTTTATTATGTTAGATTATATTTCACGATCACTACCAAAAATAACCAATTTATGGTACAAGGTAGCTGAACTTACCATTTGATACGGGCAATGTTCCTTTAGTTGGAGATATGCTTTGATAATAAGTTAAGAATAGCGTTTACGTATTTGCATGCTATGTTAGATACTTTACAATGTTAAGTATGGATCCTTTGTTAAGTGTTAAGCAGTTTATTTCTTGCTAAGATGTGTCTGGTTTGCCCTTGTACATTATATTCTTAGTTCGGTTGATGCTATGTTAGCTTTATTAATGTGAAAACTTTGGTACGTTAGCCAATCTTTCGCTGCTCTGTATGATTAATTAACCAATGTTGTGAGAAATTATTTTAGTTATGTTACTGTGGTAGTGTAAGATTAACGTTAATATGTTAGAGTTATGCTGAAAAAGGTAAGATTAGGTTACGTTTTGCATACCATAGTTAGTTGCTTTACTGTGTTAAGTGTTTGGAACTTTGTTAATGGGTATGACGCTTATCCTGCTTAAGATGTGTTATGTTTGTCTTTGGGCATTATTTTCTTATTTCAGTTGTGCTATTTTAGCTTTATTAATGTGGAAACTTTATAACGTTAGCATACTTTCGCTGGTCTGTATGATAATTAACCAATGTGTGATAAATTTTAGTTAAATGTTACTGTGTTAGGTAGATTAATGTTTAATATGTTAGAGTTATGCTTGAAAAAGTAAAATTAGGTTAACGTTTTGCATACCATGTTAGTTGCTTACTGCATGTTTAAGTGTCGGCACTTTGTTAATGTTAACAGTTTATCCGTGCTTAAGGTGTGTTTATGTTTGTCTTTGGGCCTTATTTTCTTAGTTCAGTGATGCTATGTTAGCTTTATTAATGCTGAAACTTTGTTACGTTTAGCATACTTTCGCTGGGCTGTATGATAATTAACCAATGTTTTGAGAAATTTTTTTTTATTTAAATGTTACTGTGTTAGTGTAAGATTAACGTTAATAATGTCAGAGTTATGCTTGAAAAGTAAGATTAGGTTACGTTTTGCATACCTTGTTAGTTGCTTTACTATTGTTAAGTGGTGAAACTTTGTTAATGTTTGACTGCTTATTCCTGCTTAAGATGTGGTATGTTTGTCTTTGGGCATTATTTCCTTAGTTCAGTTGACTTTGTTATGTTAGCTTTTATTAATGTGGAAACTTTGTTTACGTTGACATATATTGATTTATCTTTGTATAAAGAACTTGATTTATATGTTTATGTTTATCCAAAATGATACTCGAGAAATGTGACTTGAACAATACATCAATAGATCAATAGACCAAGGATGGCTAGGAAGGTGGATGGATGGTGGTTGGATAGTGGTTTGATTTTAGTGATTTTACTGCTTTAGGGTATGTAAAACGTTACAATTTTAGTAAAAATGACCTTAATCAATAGATCAATAGATCACAGATGTCAGGAGGGAGGTTGGGGATAGTGGTTTTGATTTAGTGATTTACTGCTTAGGGTATGTAAAAACGTTAAAAATATATAAAAGTATAAAAAAAAAAAAAATAAGAAATTATTATTTTAAATATTTATATTTATTTATAAGATTTATTTTTTTTCTTAATGGCTTCCTAAGAAACCATTAATTTTCGAAGAATCGACCAGATCCATAAAAATAATAAAACATATATAAAGACACCAAATTTGTTGTTATACAATTTTTAAATAATAATAAGCACCTGCGTGGCTCCAGCACCGATGTGCCTGAGCCAATACTCTTAGAATTCGATAATATAACAAGTCTTTCTAGAAACATCAACACTAGAAACCTCTCACCAAAATTTCAGCCTTATCTACAATCAATATTTTAATGGTTTGATAAAGGGGGGGAGGGATTACTCCCCTTATTGGGGGACCCACGGCGACGTTAACTTCGGTATTTATACAATGCAGGTTACTAACTCATCAGTCTAAACTACTCTATTAACTCTTCTCAATATCTGGTTG
>JABUQX010074388.1:22500-39771 GCA_015478945.1 Trachelipus rathkii | reverse complement strand
TTATAATATATATATATATATTATATATATCAGGGTTGGTTTAAACAATATTTTTTCTTATTTATACTTTCTATAAAAAAACTAATTTTTTTTATTTTGATTTAACCTTTTTTAATAAATAATTTTATTGCCTTTTCCTATAAAAAATAAAAATAAAAAAATGTTCTTAAGTGAAAAGCATATTTTGCTAAGATATTCTTAATATATATATTAACATAGTAACTAAATGGGAGGAAAATGTAGAGTAACTTAAATTTTTTTTTTTAAATTATAACATCTCAAAGTTTTAAACAATAATAATCCAAAAAATAATAATTTTTAATCATTATTTCTTTTAGTTAGAAAATTGCTATTAAGATGTTTATCTTTAAGAATCGTTTATCTTTCCCAAACTTAAATATATTATAAATTAACAGCACACGTTTATCATTTATATCTTTCCATGATTTGAAATTGTTGATATAAAGTTAATATTATGTTAATAGCATATAATATTTTTTTTGCATAATATTATATATATAATTATATTTGTATATATATATATATATATATATATATATATATATATTATATATATATATATATATATATATATTAATATATATATATATATATATATATATATATATATATAAATATATATATATTATATAATATATATATACTTATATATATATATATATTATATATATATTTTATAAATATTATAAATATATATATAATATATAAATATATATATATATATATATATATATATATATATATATATATATATATAGTATATATATATATATATATATATTATATATGTATAATATATATAATTATATATAATGTATATATACAATATATATATTATATATTATATTATATATATATATATATAAAAAATATATTATATATATATATATAATATTTTTTATATAATATTTATATATTTTATATATTATAAAAATATTTTTTTATATATATATATATATATATATATATATATATATATATATATATTATATATTATATAATTATATATATAATATATTACTTATATATATATATTATTATATATATATATATATATATATTATATATATACATAATTATAAATAGATAGATAGATAGATAGATAGATAGATAGATATATAGATAGATAGATATATCTGACAGTGGGCAAAGGCCAAATTCCAACGGCGCTTTGAAATTTTTTTAAACCAGGGCCAATTAAAGCCTGAAAATGCTCTGGTAACTTTGCTCGCAATTTTACAAATCAAAGATGGAAAATAGATAAAGGGATTGTTAGATTGAGCATAGCAGTTAAGTCTGGTTCAGAGAGGTGGCCTGAGATATGATGAAGATGTCTGAAACATGTCGCAAGAGCTCTTCCCAAAGAAGGATTTACAGGAATGGAACATTCATAAGAACAATGTAAATTGTAATATTAATTGTATAAGGAGAGTGATGCCACAGTTCGACGACTGAGAAGACGGGAAAATATTAATGAGGGTATGGGAGTTAAAAGTCGACAAGCCCTAGACTACACTTTATCAGGGAAAGCAATATGTGTGGAATCACCCTAGATATGTGCTTTTTACTCCATACTAGGGCAAACAACGTCCTCATGCAGAGCTGAGAAATTTCGAAGGTGTCTCAGAACATCTAACTTCCTAGGAGCTTGTTAAAAAGAACATAATGTGATTCTTCTAAGAAAGATTACTATAAAAGAAATATTAATATTATTAAGAACAGAAGGTTAGAGATGTGTTTTCCAAGAAAATAGAATATATTATAGTTGCGGTATCTCAGTGGTAGAGCACTCGCAAAACAAAGCGAGGGTTCCAGATTCGTAACTGGTCGGGTGAGAGAATGTGAGCTTTTTTTTCCTTGGGCTTGGCTTCGTCTTGCTCGGACATTAATTGAGTACACCCCTCCTTGATTAAGGCTCCACCCGTAATAAGTGGTGGTATTTGTCGGTATAAAAAGAAAAAAAGAAAAATAGATGGATGAGGAGAATGATAAATTAAAGCATTGAAAGCAACCATGTTCTCTTTAACACAACAATAGGTACGAGAAAGATCAGAAATCTGTTGCTTCAAGGCTACCCTCCTAGCTGTTGAATGGGTCGTCTTTCAAAGAGGAACGAGCAATGTTGAGTGTAGTTATCAACCTAAGAGTAGATGGGAGACACATTAACAGATAGATCTTGGATAAGAAATAATAGAAGAGTTGGGGAAAGAGCAGAATTCTGAAGAATACCACTATTGATAGATTTAGAAGTTAAATGGTGTATATCCACAACAACAGTCATAGAACGACTGGAACGAAAATAAAGAGAAGGTTACAGAACGAATAATAAATACCGAATGAGGGAAGTGTAGAAGCTACAGCTTTGCTCTTAGCTTTATCGAAATATATTATATAATATATATATAATATATATATATATAAAATATATATATAATATTATATATTATATATATAATATATATATATATAATATATATATTATATATATATATATATATATAATTGGAAAATAATCCTAAATGTGTTCTGAGAAAGTGAAAAATCTATTTGGTGTAAAAATTAAATTGGTTTATGAACAATATAAATATTTTTGTCAAAAACTTTAAAGAACATTATTAATGATGATGTAAATACTATATACATAATTTATAATATGATTTTAAAAGCTAAAATAAACAAATAACCATAAAAAAATCAGACACTCTGGTTTTTTTGTTTTTTTTTTAAAGTTTTTTATTTTTATAAAAAAACAAAATTTTTAACCCTGATAATATATATATATATAATATAATATATATATATATAATATATATAATTATATATATATATATATATATTAATAATAATTTATTATATATAATATAATATCTATTACTATATATATATATATTATATATATATATAATTACTTCCTTGAACTCGAAATGATTTTCATTTACGGTCTTGCTTTCTGATAAAAAACAAAAATCCCTGCAAAATGGGATTCCTGGCACCCAAATTTGCTCTGAGGAAAAGATAAGGTAAAGGAGAAAGGAAAAGAGAAAGAAAGAAAGAAAGAGAGAAAGAAAGGAAATTGAAAAAGACAGAAAAATTTGGACAAAAGAAAAAAGGGGAAACAAAACCGTGCCTATTTAAATAAAATGAAACTTAATTGACTAAAAAAATATAAAATAATCTTGCTTCTGAGGTGAAAAAAGTAATAATGTAGTTTCTGACAGAACATTATACGTTCATGTCAACTAAACTTTTTGCAGTAAATATTCTCTCTCTTCTCTCTCTCTCCCTCTCTCTCTTCTCTCTTTCTTCTCTCTCCTCTCTCTCTCTCCTCTCTCTCTCTTCTTTTCTACAATACTTCATATCTCTGTACCCAAGACCTACGCTCATTCGAATAAAGTTTAAACACTATTTTTTATAATGGGAAGTGTAAGAGCCTACCAAAGCCAGATTCAATGAAACTTGCGACAAGAATTTTCCTACTAACTAACTATTTGGCAATGCAGAATGTTTTAATCTCTTTAACAAGAAGAAAAAATTTGATGAACGGCAGAAAGAACTAAAATCAACATTCCGAATGTTACGAAAATACATGAGGATGGTTGAATGTTTGTTACTGTTCTTGAGATCTGTCAGGACTGCTAATTGTAATCTGCATCTTTCTTCTAGAAGATTTCGTAAAATACTTCTTTGCATTAGGTTTGACAAATTCTGCTCGAATCACCTCTTGGTACCTTGCTCATATGAGAAGTTTTAAAGAATCAGATCCAGATATTTGGCATGAGTTCGCAAAGGGCAACTGGGTAGTAAATTGGGCTAACATACCGTTTTGTGCTATAGCTTGTGATGAGGTACTAGAATATAAAAACAGAAAACAGAACAATGAAAGTTGTGGGAGGGCTGGTTGGAATAACACAGCAACCGTGTGCTTTTGCTAGCTTTTTCTTAACAGAACCTGAACTCCAAATGATATCACAAGGGACACTGAGTATGTGTGGTAGTTCATTCAAAACGGAAGCTAGAAAGCACCATTTAAATAAAGAAACCGCTGCTAAACCCCAATATAAAGCCATTTCAAACCTGTATGGTAAACTGGAGCGCATTCAATTCGAATGTCCCGAGTTCATGAACATAACAAGAAAAGCTGTATTCAGCGAGCAAATCACATCAGATGTTAGCCGAATTGAATCATTGGGGAACAGATTTGTATTAAGCCCTCAAGTCAGAATGACTTTTTGATATATCAGTCAGTATCTGGGTACCTATAAAAGAGAATAAACTAAAACTATGTTCCACCACCAAGCAAATAAAAGCAAAAAATGCTGGATCGATAACAAAATTGAATTCAGATCGTTCCCTTTTTGCACGACTTATGATTGTCGCACGATCTCAACGAGAAATAGACCTACGCACAACCTTAGAGAAGTATGAAAAGTCGGTTGTGCCTAGATCCATGTTTGCACAAGATGGAACAATGCATCAATGCCCATCTAAAAGTAAACTGATATATCATTAGGAGCAGATTTGCATTAAGCTCTCAAGTCAGAAAGACTTTTTGATAGATCAGTCAGTATCTGGGCTACCATAATTAAGTATACACTCTGGTTGCTTTCTCTCTATGAAGTCAGTTAGTTATGACCCACATGACAGACTCGAGTTATCTATATGCTTTTCTCTCTCGAGGGACTGGGAGGCCTCTAGAGTCCTTCCCAAATAATAGTTAATACTGTCGAAAGAGAAAATTGAATTTGACAGAGAAATGGTCGACACGACATCAAAAAAATTTCCGTATTAGACAGAGGTTAGTTTAGGTTTGGTTAGGTTAGTTGCGTAAAGTTTGGTTGGATTCGTTAGAGAAACTTTAAGTAACCAGATTTTGATTTGCCATTTAAGCTCTCAAGTCAGAAAGACTTTTTGATAGAATCAGTCAGTATCATTGTGAGAAGATTTTTTTGGTCCACTCATTTATTAAATAGATCGAAAGAATATAAACTAACAAACATTATGTTGGATCATTACCACCAAGCCAAATTAAAGCAACAGTGATGCTGTCGATTTATTATTTCCCTGTATCGATTCTCATTATTTGAAACATTGATTTCCACGTGTCTTCCTCGATTTATTGTGGTCTCACGGACTTTTGATTTTCGCTGTATCGAATCTCAAACTCAGAGATATAATTCTCCACGCTCGTTATACGCCACAACCTTAAGGGCCAGTAAGTGATTAATGTTGCACGTAATTTGCCTCTAGTGTCTCTTAGGGATTCAAGTTTGCAAACTGAGAGTGGAACGAGAAGTGCGAGATTCTACTGATCGTCCATCTTAAAAAGTAAACTGATTCACATCTTGAAGTCTGTTGTGGAACAACCACGCTTCAAATAATAAAAAAAAAACTCTCTTACCATGTGCGTTCACTCACCAAGCAAATAGAGATAGGTTGCACTCTTGGATGGTAGAGATGAGAACAGAGAGATTTGCAGTGAAAACCTGTGGAAGATTGAGGTGATATGGGCTCTTCTCTTCCAAACTTCTAGTGATCGACTTTCTAATAGTAAAAATGGACTGCCCATGTCAAGCATTGATCGGATAATACTTAAATACAATTTTTTCTTCTACAGGCTCTACTACATGATGCCACTGAGTTTCAGTCATAAAATGCCAGCTTATTATTACATGCCAGTAAGAAAAGGCTTGAGTTCCAGAATATATTTCTCATTAAATGTGCTCTTCCATATTTAGTAGCTTGGTCCTAAATGGTTCCCCTTGTTAGTTCGTCCATTCAAAATCGAATCTAAAGAGGGCGTTCTGTCAGTCACAACTACTCTTTTACTCTTCTAATAATGTATTTTTTTCTGTTACTTGTACTATCAAGCCAAAACGCATGTCAACTGCTGTATATGATGAATTCTTGATATTAACAATGAAAGACTACTACAGGCGGCTATCGCAAATGTTGTTATATGGAGCTTTATCTGCGGTTTCCACTTCTCTCTCTCAAAACCACCACTTTATACTTTCGGAAGAAAGGAAGAAGGGGAAACTTTATGGCACTCCCATCCCAGCTAAACACTGTCCGGTTTCTTAGCTTAACTTTCAATAAACATCTTTCGTACCTACCGCATATTCAGCACCTCTGAACAGAATGCCATCGATTCTTAAATCGGCTTCGATACTTGACGTCGACTAATTAGGGTACTGACAGACAAACTCTCTCTTGTAGTTTTACACAGCCTTAATAACATCGAAGCTGGACTATGGAAGTACAATATATGCCCAAACAGTCCCTCTTACTTACGTCTTCTTGACCCCATTCAGAATTCGGCGGTATGAATCGCGACTAGCGTATTTCGTTTCTTTCCGAAGGTCAGCTTGGAGGTTGAAACTAGCACCATGTCTCTGTCCCTCAATCGGGAATACATAATGTGTGCGACATTCATCCGTCTTCAGACTAGAGATGGGCATAATCGTTCATGACTAAATGACAAGTCACCAAAGATTATTATAAAAGCTAAATCAAGTATTCCGCATTGTTTCTTTTATTTTAAACAAACTAATGGCAGAATTATATGAAGGATGCCAGACTATGAAAAAATGTTGACGTTTCATAGCATTGTCTAGCGAATCTGGCATCTTTTCATATGATTTTGCAAATTGTTCGTTTAAAATTAGAGTGGTTAAAACGAAAAATTACCGAATATTTAATATATCATTGGTGACTGACTCGTCGTTCAGAGTCATGAACGATTTTGTCCATCTCTACTTCTGATCGCATCTCCATTAACCTCACCTCTTCAGAGTGTGTTGGCGGCTTCCTCATTTTTTTGCCGATTCGCAGTTACAGTCTCAAAATACCCTGACCCGCCTCAATATTCTCCTACTGAAGGTACGTTTTCCGATGTTGTCATACACAGAATTTTCTCCGCTCCAAAGTTCTTAGAGTTATCTATATTTACAAAGTCTCGACCTATCCTGCTCCGTTCCTATCTGCCCAGACGGGTCGAAGTCAGAGGGAGGAGTTGGCGTCTCAGCCGTACCTTCTAATCACATAATATCCCACACCCTTCCTTTTCATTCCTTAGTTGTCACGGCGTAAATTTATGGCACTTCTACTAGCTATGCCAGGATCTTCCGTATTAACGGAAACACCTCATACGTACTATATTTTGATTCTCGCAGTGCACTTTTGGCATTACAGGATCTGAATGCTAGAACCCAGTAATCCACATTGCCCAAAGTTATCTCCATCTCTTCCATAAGCAACATATATTGTTGGTATTCTAGGAAATCGGGCAACGGACAACCATGCGAACTTTTCTCCATGAGTAACAATGCCCACTTGCAATTTCTCACTGATGATTACACAATCGTCATGGGGTTCGTCGAAATAAACTTCGTAGTCCAACCCTTGGGGAGGGGCCTTCTTGCCATCAAATGGTGATCCTCACCCGACTTCGCATTATCCACACAAATCTTAACCATGATTATATCATGTCCAGAGATCTCCTACTTGTCAATTTTGTAGATAATATATACCCGATTCCATTCATCATGTTACAATATGTGCTACACTTATTCTCCGCCAAAAGTTTTTCCCCCTCCTTCGCTCTGGACCCCCTGAAGAACGACTACGATCAATCCTACCAGACTCGCATTCCTTCCATATAAATTCAGTTCTAGTATTATTTCACGAATTAAATATTTAACGTTTTCTTTGCTGCTCCTTTTCTCGTTACGTTCAGAGGTCGTCCTTGAGACGAGTTCTTCTGACCCAGTTTTGCTACATTCCTGTGTCCAGTGGTGAGCTATATATATATATATATATATATATATATATATATATATATATATATATATATATATATATATATATAAAAAAAATATATATATATAATATATATATATATATATATATATATATATATATATATATATATATATATATATATATTATAATATATATATATCCGATATCGGTCTCTCTCTGGGCAAAGTGAATCTTTTCTTGCTTTAGGATCTTAATTTTCTTCTAGCGAGAGGGAGAGTTGAGTTCGAATCTCCGTCCGGCCACCTGAACAGACAAAAAATTGCCGTCAGTAGAGATTTTCTATAATATTTAATTACAGTTTACGGCATTGTGAATTACCTCAATACCCACACATCACTAAAAACATAGTCAACACATACAACAGAAATCTATTATAACATACAGAGACCCCGACTCCTGATATCTATGCGGTCTACTCTAGGGTATTCGTTAGTTTTAATTCATAAAACGACTTTACATATAATAAGCTTTGTACGCTGATTCCAAATATGTAATTAGTTTTTCCGTAAGTCTAATACTTTTCGAGATAACTCTCCTGGCCCTTTTATGGAATTATGGGTTATATATATATATATATATATATATATATATATATATATATATATATGTATATCTATAGAGAAATATATATATACATATATATATATATATATATATATATATATATATATATATATATATATATATATATATATATATATATATATATATATATATATATATATGATAGTGGTTGGGAGGAGATGGAGAGAGATACAGAGAAGTATGTGTGTAAGTAATAATTTCTTTAAAACACAAGAGTATCCATATACTAGAGTTGGTGCAGGTAGAGATGGTATATTGAAGTGAAAGTATGATTGATTTTGTGTTGCTGGTGAAGAAGGAGATGTTGAAGTATGTATTGAATGTTAAATCAGTGAGAATATTTGGAATGGTATTATCGGATCATTATGTTGTTCTATGTAAAATTAAGTTAGTGGGGCTTGATGGAGATGAAGGTGATACGGGAAGGAAGTGGTAGAATTAAGAGTGAGTTAAGGAACAAGGTAATAAGGATAAGTATATAAGAGCATTCGCTTGTATAATTAGCTAAGAGTGGGAAGAAGCTGGAAACTGGAACAAACTGGATCAATGAAGGAAGCAGTTGTTAGTAGTAAAAGGAAGTATGTGGATGTGCTAAAGTAGGAAGTAAGAATGTTAACAGTGAGTGGTGGAATGAAGAGGTGATGCAAGCGGTTAAAAGTAAAAAGAAGCGTGGTTGAATGTACTAAAGGCTAATGATGAAGTTTCAAAAGAAAGATGTTTGGAAGTATATAAGGAGGAAAAAAGGAATACTAAAGGTGCATACGTAGGAGAAAAGAAGAGTAAATGAACAGTTTGGAAGGAGGATGAATGGGGACTTAGAAGGGAATAGGAAGCCTTCTGGAAGGAAGCACGAAAGGTTAAGAATGAGAATAAGGGAACCTGCTTAGAATAATGAATAGGGATGGTGCTTTTGTAACTAATGAAATGGATGTGAGGGGAGTGTGGAAAGAACACTTCGAGAATCTGTATAATATTAACAGTAATGAAGAGGTGATAGTGAATGTGTGGGTTTGATGGTGCAAGAAGGAATAGGTATTTTGGGGATGAGGTCATTAGCAAGGAGGAGGTAATGGGTAGAGTGAGAAAGTTGAAGAATGGTAAATCTGCAGGTATAGATGAAATTACTGGTGAAATGATCAAGAACGGAGGCGAGATGGTGATTGATTGGATTTGGAAGTTGTGTAATAAAGCGTTTATGGAGGGTATAGTTCCGAGGGATTGGAGGAGAGCAGTAATAGTACCCTTATATAAGGGTAAGGGAGATAAAGGGAATTATAGAGGAATTAGTTTATTGAGTGTTGTAGGGAAGATATATGCTGTTATTTTAGTCGAAAGAGTGTCGAGTGACTGAAGGACTGATTGGTGAAGAACAAGATGCGTTTAGGAGTGGTAGAGGGTGTGTGGATCAAATCTTTACATTGAAACAAATGTTTGAGAAAATGAGGGAGAAGAAGAATAAATTGTATTTAGGTTTTATGGATTTGCAACAGGCGTATGATAGATTAATAGGGAAGCTCTATTGTGTGGTACGATAAAGTGGTGTTGGTGGTAGGTGCTTCTGAATGGAATCAAAAGTATGTATGACGATAGTGAAGCGTGTCTAAGAATAAATGGTGTCAAAACTGATTGGTTTAATATTAATAGCTTAGTGAGGTAGGGATGTATTATGTCTCCTTGGTTATTCAATTGTATATGGATAAGCAGAATTAGAGATGGGTATATAAATGGTATAGTATTGATGGAGAATAGAGTATGGAGGGTGTCCACTATTATATGTGGATGACGGCTTTTGTGTTGTGAATCTGAAGAGAGTTTGAGATAATTGGGGCAGGCTATGTAAAAGGAGGGGTTTGAAAATAAACGAATGAGGTTATGGTTGTAAGTGAGAACAGTGTGCAGTTATGTTAGATGGTGAGCAGCTGGAAACAAGTGCCTGAGTTTAAATATTTATGATATATGTTGGACGAAAAGGAAACGGATGATGAGGTAAGAAAGCTGGGAATGGCAGGAAGGTGGCTGATGCAATTAAATCGTTGGTGGATGGGAAAGGACCTAAGTCTTGAGTGCGCTAGGGTCTTTACATGAGGGTATGTTGTTACCTGTGTTAATGTATAGTAGTGAGACTATGGTCTGGAATAAGAGGTATAGATCTAAAGTTCAATGTGTTCAGATGGACAATCTTAGTGAAAAGAATTGATAAAATGAGGAATGAACGTATTAGAGAGTTATGTGGTGTGAAGAAAGGGTAAATGAGAGAATAAATGAAAGTACGTTGAGATGGTTTGGTCATGTGGAAAGGATGAATACAGTCGGTTATGGATGTATAGTGGTGAGTGTGTTAGGAATCGACCGGCTGGGACCGAAGAAAAAGTGGATGGAGTCAGTGAACGAATGTCTGAAGGGAGAGAGAGTTTGGCAGAGTGAGAATAAGTAGTATAATAGGGAGTGAAATGGAGGGGTTTTGTGAGGGGGGTATGGTTGTGGTCCCCACCTGGGCCAGAGGATGAACCCTACTTGACGATATGCTATAATGAAACCGTCGCGGTCCCGTAGCTCTAGGGGTGGATTTTGACTGAGACGAATTCCTCACTAAAAGGCTGGGCTTTTTTTCGACTTGGTCATATTCTTCTACTACTTTTCTTTCCCTGATCGATGTCACACACCTTACCTCCTAGTCTTGTGATGAAGTAGGAAGATAATAATAATAATAATAATAATAATAATAATAATAATAATAATAATAATAATAATAATAATAATAATAATAATAATAATAATAATAATAATAATAATAATAATAATAATAATAATACATTAATAGTAATAATAATAATAATAATAATAATAATAATAAAAATAATAATAATAATAAAAATAATAACAATAACAATAAAATAATAATAATAATATATATATATATATATATATATATATATATATATATATATATATATATATATATATATATAAATATATATATATATATATATATATATATATATATATATATATATATATATATATATATATATATATATATATATATATATATATATATATATCTTCTTCTTCTCCTGTATATTATTTGCCCCCACAGATTAGGGTGCGCTACAAGCATCGGAAAAGAAATAAAAGCAGTAGGAGAACATGACAAACGTCGAAAAGAAAGCCCAGCCTTAATGCCCCCTTTATACCATTAACTAGTGAGAGCTCGTCACAGACAGAAAATCCACCCTAGAGTATCATGGCCGCGACGGACCTCACTATGGTAAATCGTCGATGTAAGGGTTCTATCCCGCCCTCCCTAGGTGGGCCACAACCATGCCCCCACACACACCCCGCCATTCTCCTATCATGCACCTTTTATTCTCGCCTCTGCCAAACTCACATTTCTCTCTCCTTCAGACACATTGGTTCACCGACTCAATCCACTTTCTTTTCTCCCAGCTGGTCGGTTCCCAACACACTCTCCACTATACATCCACTTAACCAAACCAACCGACTATCATCATCCTTTCCACATGACCAAACCATCTCAACATACTTTCTTCTCTTTCATTTATTCTCTCATTTACCCCTTCTTCACACCACACACATCTCTCTAACATGCTCATTCCTCACTTTATTAATTCTTTCACAAACCCAGCATGCCCCTAAGATTGTCCATCTGAACACATTGAACTTTAGATCTATACTTCTTATTCCAGATCATAGTCTCACTACCATACAATAACACAGGTAAAAACATACCCTCATGTAAAACTTAGCGCACTTACACTTAGTCCCTTTACATCTCACCAACGATTTAATTGCACCAGCCACCTTCCTGCTATTCAACTTTCCTACTACACTCTTGCATCATCCGTTCCCTTACATCCAACACATACTTAAACATCTTCACCAGACACTTGCTCCAGCTGCTCATCATCTAACATAACTTCACACTGAGGACTGTCCTCACTCAACCATAACCTTACTCTATTCCATGTTTACTTTCAAACCCTCCTTTACATACCCTGCCAAATCTTCTCCACCAATCCTCTCAAACTCTCTTCAGACTCACCCACACAAACCAAATCATCCGCATACAATAGGTAGGGCACCCTCTACCCTCTCCATTCTCCATCATTCTAACACCATTTCCTGCCATCCCCACCTCTAACTTGAATTCTTTCATAACCCCATCCATATACACACATTGAATAACCAAGGAGCACACAACGCCTCACTCCACTATTAATCCTAAACCAATCACCATTGACACGATTTATCCTACACATGCTTCACTATCGTCATACACATACTTTGATTCCATTCAGAAGCCCTACCACCACCATATATCACTAATACCCGCCATAAAGCTTCCTAATCCTATCATACGCCTTTTGTAAATCCATAAACCTAAATATAATTTATTCCTTTCTTCTCCCTATTTTCTACTTCTTTTGATTTAATGTAAAGATTTGATCCACATCCTCTACCACTTCTAAACGCACCTTGTTCTCACCAATCAGTCCCCTGCTAGTCTCTCGACGTAACTCTCTTCTTCTTTTTGACCAAAATACCAGCATATACCTTCCTACAACAATTAATAAACTTATTCTTATAATTTACAGTTCTTTTTCCCTACTCTATACAAGGGAATATTACCGCTCTCCTCCGGGTGGGAACTATAAATCTCCATAAACTTTTATTACACAACTTCCAAATCCAATCAATCACCACTCGCCTGCTCGATCATTTCACTAATTTCATCTATACCTGCAGATTTACCATTCTTCAACTCTTTCCTCACCCTACCCATTACCTCCTTACTAATAACCTCATCCCTAAAATACCTCCTTCCTTCTTGCACCATCAAAAACCACACACATTCACTAACACCTCATCATTACTGTTAATATTGTGCAGATTTTCATGTTCTTTCCACACTCCCTCACATCTAATTCCATCAGTTACAAAAGCACCATCCCTATTCATTATTCTAAGCAGATTCCCTTATTCTTCTTCTTAACCTTTTCGCGCTTCCTTTCCAGCGAAGAGTTTCCCTTGTAAGTTCTCATTCATCCTCCTTCCAAACTGTTCATTTACCTTCTTGTTTTCTCCCTACGTATGCAACTTTTAGTCTTTCTTTTTCCTCCTTATATAATTCCAAGCATCTTTCTTTTGAAACTCATCATTTGCTTTTAGTACATTCAACCACGCTTCTTTTCTTAACTTTTAACCGCTTTCATCACCTCTTCATTCCAACAATCATTCGCTGTTAACATTCTTACTTTTACTTTAGCACATCCACACACTTCCTTTACCCTACTAACAATTGCTTCCTTCATTTGCCCCCAGATTTGTTCTAGTATCAACTTGTTCATATTCAACGATTTACTAGCGAGCGCTCTTTCATTATTTATCCTTATTGTCTTGCTCACTTTACTTCTCACTTCTCACTCTTAATTTTGCCTACTTTCCGTATCACCTTCCTCTCCATCCAAGCCCCCCACTAACTTAATTTTATTCAAAGACGTATGATCCTATATATATATATATATATATATATATATATATATATATATATATATATATATATATATATATATATAAAAAGGTTAATTTGTAAAATTTATAGATAAGTAGTTATAGAGTGTTATGAAGTTATATAGTATATATATAGTTATATGTTAGTTAGTTATATATATATATATATGTTATATATATATAATGGTATGTAAATATATATATATATATATATATATATATATATATATATATATATATATATATATATATATATATATATATATATATATATATATATATATATATATATATATATATATATATATATATATATATATATAAGTAATGTTTATAATTTGGTGCCAGATTTATGAAAACATATTGTCGCACATTATTCCTAGGCTAGCGGTGAATTTGGCGTTTATTATCCACCTTCACCATATATATATATATATATAGGCACTTGTCCCTTAAAAGGAAGGTACATAAATTGAATCATTCTAAAAAATAGTATAAAACTTTTATATTTCATTATATATATATATATATATATATATATATATATATATATATATATATATATATATATATATATATATATATATATATATATATATATATATATATATATATATATATATATTATAATGCACTGAAAGTTTGTATACCCCAAGAAACTCGCAGTGCATTTGACTCACACATCTCCTCCCACAATAGGTCTATTCTCCAACCAAAACAGATGAATTGAAACTGCGAAAGGTAGTGGAACGGAGGCTGTATTTCGAGTTTACGCTTCTGTACCTATTCCCAAGCATATCAACTGATACGTCCTAGCTGTATGCAATTTTTTTCGCTCTTTATAATATAATTTCTTTTCACATATATCCTAAAGGACTAGGACCACGATCGAGGTACCCTTAAAAGTTCAATAAACGCTAATATCAGTGGTTCCCAACTGGGATGTCGCGGCATAAAGAGTAATTTTTTTTGTTCCGACTTGGTGTCCTAATTAACCCCAAACATTTTAAACTAATATTTGTTGTATAATTAACTACTTCAGCAGAGCTGTAATTATTATGTGAACCATAATGCACATAATATGTGAACCACATGTTATTAAAAGTTTATAGTTTTAGCTTTACGCTGATATTTATATATAATTAATAGGTTTCTCCACGTTTCAAAACATCTTGAAGTACTGAAAAAAAAATTAAACACTTTCCAAACATATGCAGAGAAGAAACCCATTTATAGCACCTGTATCAATCCTAATGGGCTCAATCTTACGAAAAAGGTTTTGACTAACAAACATAATAATGGCGCTTTGAAATAAAAGCATAAAGAAGTATCTGTTGACGAATTCTGGAAAGATGATTGTAGAGAATATTCTCATGCTGTAAAGAGTATCTGGTGATACTTAGCTGTTTTCTATATCTTCCTAGGGAGAGTTAAGATTTTCTCCCCTCACAAACATGAAATCTAACCAAAGAGAAGGTTGAAAAGTGGTTGAAGGAGGAATGAGAGGATGTTTTACCAATATAGCGCGTAATGTTAAGAAGATCTGCGAATCGCATCAAGGGCACGTTTGTCATTAAAAAATAGTAAATTCCTCATCGGAATAGGTGTGCTACAACAGAGTTCAGAAGATTACTGTCAGTTGTAGTAGTGATAGTATGAGGAAAGTGATATATTAGTTTGACGGCTAGAGAGAGAGAGAGAGGGAGAAAGTCATTGAGAGTTGGGGAAGTTTAAAATTGACAATTTCCTTTCGAGAAAAGCTGTGTAAGTGGAATCACACTAGGTATGAGAAGCGTACTCTGTATAAAGGCGAACGACGACCCTGTGCAAATCTATAATCTTTGGTGGTTTGATAGAGCTCTGAAGGTCCTCAGAACACCCAACTTCTTTGAAAATTATTTAATGAGAAGGACGATGTGATAATTCCCAAAATGGTTGCGAAAAAAGGAGAGACCAATAATATTAAGGTAGAATAAGGTTTGATTCGTGGGTTTTGAAGATTTTGTAGTTTGCAAGGTGGTTGTATAAAATAGGTGGATGAAATAATTGAGTATATATATATATATATATATATATATATATATATATATATATATATATATATATATTATATATATATTATATAATATATATATATATATATATATATATATATATATATATATATATAAATATTATATATATATATATAATATAATATATAATATTACCATAACGTGGGCACTGATAACGAAAAGTTTATTCGCGATAAACCCGATAAATCGATAACGAAAACCTTATCATCGATAACCGATATCCGATAACTCGTGATAAAAATATCGCCGATAATGATAACCGATAAATCGATAAACCAAAAATTTTTATTATAAATTAAAATGTTAAAAAAAGACTGGTTTTAAGAAAATGTAAAAATAAAATTTATACATCTTCTTTCACCTATTTTATAGATTATAATATAAAAATTTTTCAGTTTTCTTTACCGACACGTTCCCCAGAAAATATGGAATGTTGCTACTTGCTTTTATATAACTTGTAAAAACTTGGATATCTTATTAAATAAATTTAATTTTTTTTCCTTGCTTCTCAGTGTTTTTATATAAAATTTTATTTTCTAATTTATTCTCTGATGTTAAAGATTCTTATAATGTATGTAAAAAAGCAAAGATAAAGGTTTATAAAGGATTTGAAATGAAAACAAAGAAATTACTTAATTACAATTTATCAATATAAAAAATACAAATACTAGGTTCTGGCCTTTTGTTTGTATGTTCCCTTCATAAACATGAGCATATTAAAGTTTCAATCTGACAGAGATTCCTCTTGGCGCTCTGTAGATATCTTTGTCAAGGGAGAACAATGCGCTTCACCGGCAGCGCTAGACGGGCATTGCTGTATTGTACCTTATAAAGAGATCAATGAGCACCTGGTCTCATTGTAAAAGCTAGTCTGACAGGCGTTGTCGATTTCGCCTTCACCCACTTATTTAGACAATGAGAGCCAGCTTTTACTCTGATTGATCTTTGAGACGTGACCTTGAGTTAGTTCAGTGTAAATATCAGCATCCACAGATGCTTGAGTGTATTCCTTCTCTTCCTATCCTCTCCCTCGCGCTGCTGGAAACTGTTGGTGATTTCTCGAGTTCTGTACGCCGCAATAACTCTTCCACCTTCTATATCGTTATAAAATATCGATAATATATATTTCCTTTCTTTCTTTTTTTTTTCCTCCCCCAGGAAGGATTCTTCATCCTGTCAGCCGCGCAAGCATTTTTCTCCAGACATCCCTCTCCTGCACATTCCTCTTCTCTTCAGC
>JABUQX010074388.1:2500-17500 GCA_015478945.1 Trachelipus rathkii | reverse complement strand
TTTTTTTTTTTTTTTTTTTTTTTTTTTTTTTTTTTGGGCAAAAAATGTATCTGACATTTAAAATTTTCGTTTTGTTCTCATTTTTAGGAAAAATAGAAATTGCATTTTTGAATTAAGCCGTTTTCGTTTTGTATCTGGGCTTGCGAAACGTAAGAAATGCTCGGGTTTGCATTCGTTTTTGTCAAGATTTTAGCGCCAAATTTTAGGAAAAATGAACTCACCCAAACGTCACCAGAAAATTTCCTGAAATTTCTGTCTAATAAGGTTGCTAAATCTCAATTCCCGTTGCCAATTGCCGAAATTGAAAGCGACAGAAGCATATGACCTCAAAAACTGTAATACAATACGCAAAGTATGAGTTTTCGTAGGAACCTCAGGTCCGTTTGTCTTGGATAATGAATGTTTAATCTCAATAAAAATTAAAAGCTTTTAAATCCCATAAACTCATTCATCAGATAGTTGATCAACCAATTATCTTTGTAATAATAAACCATCTTGTTATTGATTTGTTCCTAAAGTCCTGTTATCTATACTCACAAACACCAACAAGAAGTTGGGTCCATCTACAACACCGGCTATTAATAAAACCATTTTGAAGAAAACATAAGTTCGTTTAATAAAGCACGAAATTTCGTGCTAAAGAAACTGGACACATATACCAGGGCAGTTCTCCTTACATACCGAGAGCACGTTGAACACAAAGCCAACAAACAAACAGACTCCGCAGTACAAGAAGTGACAAAAGACACACGGAAATAACACTAGCTTTAATCCAGATCCAATGTTGGCAAATTCCCAAGGACATTCCATTTTTAAAATTTTTTCAGGCCCTACTATGGATCCTACAAAAAAAAAAAACACACACACACGGGAGATATCCAAACATGTTGGCCCACATCAATAGAACACGGTCTTTCAACCTCTATTCCAATCAAAGATTGTTGCCCGTCATGTAAAAAGTTACAAGTTGCAACGATAATGATATATCCAAATTGGCATTCAAGCATTCCTTTAGTTTGACCCTTATTTCAAGTCCTACAAAAAAACGGAAGATATCTAGATATCTTTTCCTTCATCAGCAGTACAGTCTTTCAACCTGTAGTCAAATCAAACACACTTGTCCCTCATGTAAAAAGTTACGAGTTACAAATTACAATGCTTATGATATATTCAAATTATCATTATGGCATTCCATTATTTTGACCATTTTTTCAGAACCTATGGGTCCTACAAAAGAAAAATGGGAGATATCAAGACTTGTTAGCTTTCATCTTTAGGGACAGTGTCTTTCAACCTGTAGTCAAATCAAAGACTGTTTCCCCTCATGTAAAGAGTTGCAATGATAATGATATTTCCAAATTGGTATTAAAGCATTATAATATTTTGACTCATATTTCAGGACCTACTATGAGTCTTACAAAAATAAATAGAGATGTCCTACTGAAGAGGGTCAACACGTCTAGATATGTTCTTTCAACCTGTAATCAAATCAAAGACTTGCCTCATTTAAAATGTTGCAAAAGTTCCAATGTTAATGGCATATCCAAATTTGCATTCAAGTTTTTTATTATTTTGACCCTTATTTCAGGACCTACTATTGGTCATACAAAAATAGGGAGATATCAAGATATGTTAGCTCTCATCAGTAGGACACTGTCTTTGAACTTGTAGTCAAATCAAAGACTGTTGCCCTCATGTAAAAAGTTACAAGATTTGCAATGTTAATGGTACATTCTAATTCGCATTCAAGCATTCCATTTTTTTACCCTTATTTCGGGAACTACTATGGGTCCTACAAAAAAAAAAAACCGGGAGATATCCAGAGATGACTATCATCTTGAGTTATAGTCTTTCAAACCGTAGTCAAATCAAACAACACTGTTGCCCATCATCTAAAAAGTTACAAGAATTAATGTTAATGGTGTATCCAAATTGGGATTCAGTCACCATTTTTTTTACCCTCATTTCAGCAGCTACTATGGGTCGTACAACAAACGGGAGATATCCAGACATGTTGACCCTTACCAGTAGCAAACTCTTTCAACATGTAGAATCAAAGACTGTTGCCCCCATCCAAAAAATTATAAGAGTTGTAATGTTAATGGTATATCCAAATTAGCATTCAAGCATTTCATTATTTTGACCCTTATTTCAAGATCCACTATGGGACCTACAAAAAATACGACAGATATCCAGATGTTGGACCTTATCGGTATAGGGCACTGTCTCAACCTGTTGTCACATCAAAGACTTGCCCCTTAAGTAAATAGTTACAAAAGTTGGAATGTTAATGGTATATCCAAATTGACATTCAGGAAATTCATAATTTTGACCCTTATTTCAGGACCTATTTGTCCTACAGAAAAACGAGAGATATCCAGATATGTTTTCTCTCATCAGTAGGACACCGTCTTTCAACCTGTAGTCAAATCAGAGACTTTTGACCCTCATGTGAAAGGTTACAGGAGTTGCAATGTTAATGGTATATCCAAATTGGCATAACATTCCATTATTTTGACCTTTTTTTCAAGACATATGGGTTCTACAAAAAAAGAGATATCCAAATATGTTGGTCCTCATTAGTAGGACTGTCTTTCAACCTGCAGTCAAATCAAAGACTAATTTCTCATGTTAGAAGTTACAAGAGTTGCAATATTAATGGTATATCCAAATTGTCATTCAAACATTTTACTATTTGGACCCTTATTTCAGGACCTACAAAAGAAAACGGGAAATATCTGGTCATGTTGGCCCTCTTCAGTAAGACATGGTCTTTCAAACTGTAGTCAAATCAAAGACCTGCCCCTTATGGAAAAAGTTACAAGAGTTTCAATGTTTATGGTATTTCCAGATTGGCATTCAATCATTCCATATTTTTACACATATTTCAGGACCTACTATGAGTCCTACAAAAAAAAACAACAAAAAAAAACGAGATATCCAGACATGTTGGCCCTCTTCGCTATAGTGCATGGTCTTTCAAACTGTAGTCAAATCAAAGACTTTCCCGTCTGTTTGCAATGTTTATGGTATATCCAAAGAATTCCATTATTTTGACCCCTATTTCAGGATCTACTATGGTTCCTACAAAAACAGAAGATATTCGGACTTGTTGGCCCTCATTAGTTGGAGACAATCTTTCAAGATTCTTCAAAACAAAGATTGCCCTTCATGTAAAAAGTTACAGGAGTTGCAGTGTTAATGGTATATCCATATTAGCATTCAAGCTTTAATAGTAAATCATTATGTAAATTTGATACAGTTCTACAAAGGAGATACCTCAAACGCGTGCGTAAATTACAATGAGTCGAAATTATCACACGAAACTGATCTAAAATGAAAATTAATTTTTATAACTTTAGGTTTCTTTGATATAACAAGTATAACAATGTACCTAAGAAAGTCTACGCTTTAATATTAAACCATAATGTAAATTTTTTAGTTCTATAAAGGAGATACCCGAAATGCATGAATAAATTACCTTATGAGTCGAAATTATGACATGAAAATGATCGAAATTGAATACTAATTTTTACATCTTTAGCTTTCTTTGTTATAACACATATAACGATCTATACAAGTATAAAGCTAATATTAACCCAGAAATTAATCTTTTAGAGTTCTACAAGGAACATAGCTCGACCGAGTTCCTAAATTAACCTATAAGTCGATATCATAACATGAAACTGATGTAAAATGAATAATATTTTTTACAACTTTAGTTTTATTTGTTGTAACACATAAATAACGATGTACCCAAGGAAGTCAAAGCTTTGATAGTAAATCATTATGTAAATTTGATAAAGTTCTACAAAGGAGAAACCTATAACGCGAACAAAAATTACAATACGAGTCGACGAACTCATAACATGTAACTGTTGTAAAAATAAAAACTAATTTTACATCTTTAGGTTTCTTTATTATTACACATTTAACGATGTACCTAAGGAAGTGTCAGGCTTAATATTAGACCAGAATGTAAAATATTCAAAGGTGATATTTCAAACGCGTGCCGAAAGTACCCTGTGGTTCGAAAATATGACATGGAACTGAAAATTGTTATAACACATGACAATGCATCTAAGGAAGTCTACGCATTAATATTAAACATAAATGTTCAGTTTTTTAGAGTTATATAAAGGAGATATCTAAATTGCATGCCCAAATTACCCAATGAGTCGAAATTATGACATGAACCTGATCTAAATTGAATACTAATTTTTACAATTTTAGAGTATAAAAACTATTATATGCTTCCACATATGTATCTCTTCTATTTTGGTTTTATTTTAAGATATAAAAAATATTATATACTTTCGCTTATGTCTCTTCTATTTTATTTTATTTTTAGTACCGTATTTATAGTCATATATGCAATTTAGTGGATTTTGTACTTTGCCAATATTGGGTATAATTGACAGAATTCACTAAACACCAAAAAAACAATGAGTACACTTCTGTCTTAAGAGCGGTCCTAATTTGTCGCGTTTGTTAAAATCAAAAATTCATAATCAAAAATGTAAAGTGTTAGGAGGTAAATTGTAATTTTTCCTTTCTCAACCTTTATCAACCTACCTCTATTCTCTTTACCTTATACTCAATTATCGATTTACCCTAATAAGTTAGTTAGTTATATTTTAATAAAGCCACAAGGCTGAGTTATCTTAAAAGCTACTAGAACTTCCTCAAGGACCAAAAAAGTCTTTGAATAACCAACAAACTCAAGGTAAGACTTATGTAGTTGCACAATTGTACATATATATTAATATTTTAGTTCTATTAAGAGTTCTTTGTTAAAACGAATATAACGATGTACCTATGGAGGTTTACGATTTAATAATAAACCATAATGTCAATCTATAAAAGTTATACAAAATAGATACCTCATACAAGTACCTAAATTACCCTATGAATCGCAATTCTAACGTGAAACTGATCTAAAATGAATACTAATTTTTACTTTAGGTTTCTTTGTTATAACATATATAACAATGTACCTAAGGAATTGTAAACTTTAATATTAGCCCATTATGTAAATTTGTTACAGTTCTATAAAGGAAATATTTCAAACGCGTGCCTAAATTACCATTTGATCCAAAACTGATCTCTAAAAGGCATACAAATTTTTACAACTTGGGTTTCTTTTTTATTACCCAAATAACGAAATGTCTAAAAGATCTAAAAAGGTGTAGGCTTTAATATTAAATTTTTTAAATATATTTTTTTAATATTAATTTTAAATTTTTTAGAGTTCTACAAAGGAGATAGAGGAAAGGCGTGCCTAAATCACCCTATAAGTTACGTAATACCAATGCTGTTATAATAATTGAATAGTAAGAAAACAATAATTATCAACAAAATAATTATTATTTTTAAGTAGACTTTACAGAACATACTTTCCCGAAATAAAAAATTAAATATTCAAGTTTAATATCAAGACGAAAGACTTCGTTAGAACGCAAGGTCATCTGTATTATAACAAAGTTCAGTTCCAGGACATAATTTCTAACAATAGATTATCACGGGTAGGAATGCCCGATATCTAAAAAGTATCAATATATCGACCTATCGATATTTTAATAAATATCGAATTACCTTCGATATTATCGCTAAAAAATATCGATATTCGAAATATCAATATTTACATAGTTCGATATATTATAATTCAATATATATATAATATATATATTATATATATATATATATATATATATATATATATATATTATATATTATATAAATATATATATATATATATATATATATATAATAAAATAATAATATATATATATATATATATATATATATATATATATATATATATATATATTATATATATATATATATATATATATATATATATATATATATATATATATATATATATATATATATATATATATATATATATTTATCTAAGATCTTATTTAAATAATATATATATATATATATTATATCTATATATATTAATATCTAATATATATATATATATAAATATGAATATATATATATATTATTGGAAATGTTCTTGGCAGAACTTTCTAAAGTGCAATTAGAACAGTTGAGTGAACTGCTCACTCCAGTAAAGAGGGTTCGCCTATTAAAATAAAAGTTAAATCTAACCTATAAGCTTAAATATTAGCAAAATAAAGAAAAATAACTCACCATATATATTCATAAAACAATAGTTTAAATCAAAATTTCCAAATATTAAAAACTTGGAGATCGCCTTGTATAGTATAAGGCTTAAGGTAGTGTATAAGTAGTTGTTAGGATAATTTCTAGCTCAGAGGTAAATAATAAATATCTTCAAGGGTAAGAGAAATGCCCAAAACTAAAACCAGGCTTAGGGGAATAGGGTTAGGAGAGTGGAAGGGTAAAATAGAATAAAAGAAACACCAGGGCCTAATTTACGTTTGGGAACTAAAATTCTCTATATTAATAAATAAGACCTTCATTAATTACCTGAACTATAGAAACTATTGTTTACAGTAAAATAAATACTTAACGTTACTCTTATTTCTTCATTAGTATAATTGTACAAATATTTTAAATAGCTTTCGCTACAAACTCGCTCACTGGCTTGAATTCTAACTTAGCCGCGCTGATCCATTTTTATAAGTACCAGTAAAAGCCCTAGCTTCAAAGTTCAAAAACACGCCTTTTAGGCGTTGCCTAAAGGATATATTTGCAAAACCAAAAATCTCTAAATCTTAGTGAAAAATAGAGACAAGAAATATTCTTAAATTTTTTGTAACCATTTTAAAATCCCCTACTTCAATAGAAAATAGTTAATAGCAAAATAGGAAGGTTTAATACAAGGATAAATATTTCTAACAACCTCCCGACAAAAAGAATTTGCTGAAAGAACACAAGAACATAAGAAATGTTCTTATGCTCCTTCAGCAAATTAAGGGAAGCAGTGTTCAAAGAGCAAGCAATTTTTAAACAAATTTTCAATCCAGAAGCAACAATGCAATAAAATAAACAATCCAAACAAATAAGTCCAGCATGAATGCGAGACATTCTAGTAAACAAATATAAACTTCATATGCAAGAGACCTGTAATATAAGCCCTTATTTTTAACTTTAAAAGGATCTAAAACTGACATGACTTTAGGCTTTATTGAGCATAAAATTGCTATTACATTTTATCCTGGAAATAGATAAATAAATACATTACTAAATCATTCATAATAATAATAATAATAATAATAATAATAATAATAATAATAATAATAATAATAATAATAATAATAATAATAATAGTACAATCATCCCTCCTTCAAGGGATTTAAGCAATGGTAAAAAGCTTATGAAATTTGAATACAAACAATGTGATTTCACAAAACTGAATATAATCTTTTAAACAAAAATTCTATAACTAACTTTATGAATTCTGAATACAAACAATGTGATATCACAAAAACAGAACATAATAGTTTAATCAAAATTCGTTCAATCAAAATTCTATAACTTTACAAATTTAGTCGATCCACTGGTCTTCGATCACGAGTAGACCTTCGTAATACTAATGGGTCTTCATCGGGGGTAGATAAAGTCTTGGTGCCCATCTCAGGTTCATTTGAAATGTCTGCATCCCATTCACCTGCATCATTAGATTCAACCCGCTCACGTCCACTGTCAATATCATCGGGCAGAAGAGGTGAATCATCAGCAACAACAGTATGAGGCTCAGACACATTTTCATCAGGAGAAATAATTACCTTAGGACAAGGGGAGAGGTCCTTAATGGAAACTGTATCCTCCCTTCCATTGTCGAATCGTACATGAGCATATGTAGGAGTAACCTCTAATAGTTTCACCTGTTCAACTAATGGATCATCCTTGTTTCTAATATATTTACGTAAATATACCAAGCTTTGGGGAGTAAGCCAACTAGGTAAACTGATTCCTGTCGTACTACGACGAGGGAATTTAAAGAAACGCTCATGAGGGGTGCAATTTGTGGCAGTACACAAAAGAGATCGAATGGAATGGAGGGCATCGGGAAGAACTGATTCCCAACAGGTGCCAGGCAATTTTTTAGAAGCCAAAGCCAAAGAAATGGATTTCCAAACCACTCCCACATATCTTTCACATTGAGCATTTCCAGTTGGATGGTAGGGAGTACTCCTACTGGAAGCTATACCCCTCTCAAAAAGAAACTGCTTCACAGCAAAAGACATAAAGCTAGAACCACGATCCGAGTGCACGTAAGCAGGCATGCCAGTTAGGGTGAATATTTGAGTTAAACAAGAAATTACTGTATTGGCAGAAGTATCTCGACAAGGAATTGCAAAGGGATAACGCGAATACTCGTCCACCGCAATGAATAAATATTTATTGAGAGATTAATGGTCCTTTAAAGTCTATACTCAATCGATCCATAGGATTCATAGCCTGAATAAGAGTGGTAGGCTTTGGTCTGAAGAACTGCGGTTTCAATCCAGCACATACATCACATTGTGATACAATACGTTTAATTTCATCCAAGGAGTAGGGTAAGTTGCGACTCCTTATAAAATGTGACATTCTTACAACACCAGGGTGACATAAACCCCTGTGTAGTTCAATTAAATCAGATACAGAAGCAGCAGAACAAAAAGCTCTACTCATTGCATCGCCAGCAATATTTAACTTCCCAGGTCGATGTACAATCTCATATTTGTATGACTGGATTTCAGTACGCCATCGCATAATTTTTTCATTCTTGATTTTTCCTTTGTGGTTCTGACTTAACATGTACGATATCGACCGCTGATCAGTTATTAATTTAAAAGGCCTAGCTAACAGAAAATGTCTCCACTGTCTAATAGCTTCAACAATAGCATAACACTCCTTCTCAAGAGAACAATGATTTTTCTCCGAGGAGTTCAGAGTGCGAGAAAAAAAAGCTACTGGCCGTCCTTCCTGTTGCAGGACTGCTCCAATACAGCTATCAGATGCATCCGTTTCTACTGTGAATTCTAGAGTTTCTTCAATATGCATTTTCACAGCATTAATAATAGAAGTTTTTAAGGTGTCAATAGCAGCCTTAGAAGCCTCACCCAGAGGGAATGATACATCGATTAAGGGGCGAATTTTTTCTGAGAATTTGGGAATCCATTTTGCATAATAAGCAAACAAACCAAGAATCCTATCCAATGACTTTTTATCCCTAGGATATGTTAAAGTACGTATGGGATCTAAACGAGCAGGGTCAGGACGTAATTCATGCTCTCTAATTTCATACCCTAAGACACATATAGAAGTTTGAGAAAACTTAGATTTTTCCATATTGAGAACCATACCACACTCTTCAGCTGCTCTAATAAATCGTCTAAGATTGACATCATGAGATTTTTTATCAATTCCGCAGATTGTTAAATCATCTAAATAGCAAAAAGTGTCCCTTAAATCATACTTGTCAATAAAAGTATCCATCACTCTCTGGAAAGCAGCAACACCATTGGTAAGTCCAAAGCTGAGCCTATTAAATTCATACAACTTTCCACAGGCTTCAAATGCAGTGTATTTCTTATCATCTGGATGCAAGGGAACCAAGTGATATGCTGACGTTAAATCGATAACAGAGTATACAGAATACTTTGCAATGTTATTAACCAAGTTTTCAATATTTGGCAAGGGATAAGCATCAAGATATGTATATCGATTCACAGTAGTTGAATAATCTATAACCATCCTCTTCTTGGAATTATTTTGAGTAATCACAAGTACTTGAGCTCTCCAGGGACTCTGAGAAGGTCGTATAATCTCTTCCTTTAATAAACGCTCTATCTCCAACTTAATGAAGTTCACATCAGATGAATTGTATCTTCGAGAAGGAGTAGCAATAGGCTTCACATTAGGTGTTAGATTCTGAAAAATTCGAGGTGGTTCAATATTTAAGGAAGTCAAACAACTAAACTCCATTGTAGGCAAAGGACCCCCAAATCCCCAACTAATAGATTTATGATTCTTCAAGAAAGGGAGTCCCAGAATAATGTCTTGGCACAGTCCAGGCATGATTAGCATCCTCACATTCTTATATTCTCTCGAATTTAGTGTCAGATCAACATAACAAATGCCTTCCACTTTTTGAGTAAACCTTGAGGTAGCCATAGTTATCATACCACAATAAGGGTCAACCTTGAAGCAGTGCTGTTTAACAACACTTGATGAGACAAAATTTTCACTGCTACCTGTGTCCAAAAGAGCATTAAAAGTATTATGTCCAATTATCACTTCCACCACAGAAGAATTTAATCCTAAAGTAGAACAAGAAGACTCTACAATTGTCAACAGTGTAGCAGTAGGAACACTTGCTGATGTTCCAGGATTTGCAAATATTTCACTCTTAGGTCTACGACATACCGATGAAAAGTGTCCCTTAATTTTACACTTATGACATATGGCATCCCGAGCAGAACACTTCTGCCTTGAATGAATTTTGGAGGACCCACAAAAGAAACATTTCCAAGGTCTCGCTGCAGCTCCAATGTCCTGGGACATTCCAGAAGCTGCAGGGCCTTCGTCAGAATCAACTATTCCAGCTTCAGAATATTTGTTAGAAGAGACAGGTAGATCAGCTGTTTTAACATGAGCCAACGCTATTTTAGAGAGATAACTCTGGGAATCTTTACCAGCAATTTCCAGAGCTCTAGCCTGCTCCACAGCGTTATCAAGAGATAAATTCTTATTTTCCAAAAGTCTAGTCCTAATAAGACTAGAGGACAATCCAGCTATAAAAGCGTCCCTAATACTTTGACTTCTATGTTCCTCAGCAGAGACAGACCTATAGTTACAATCAATGCTGAGTGAATACAATACTCTTACATAATCATCAATAGTTTCATCACTCTTCTGATGACGGGTATACAATTTATGGCGGGCCACAACTTCATTCGGGGTTTTGATAAACAAATCTTTCAATTTCTTAATAGCATCACTGTAACAAGAGCAATCAGATACAACCTCAAAATTGTCAGATGATAAGGAATTAGCTAAAAGTCCCAAATTACAACTTTCGGAATCAGAAGCGATGCTTTCTTTATACCTCTCAAAAATGTACAGCCAATGCTTAAAAATCTTCGGAGCCTCAGGAGATGAGGGATGTATTTCGAGTCTGTCCGGCCGAAGTCCACGTTCCATTTTGTTTATAGTATCAAACGTCCAAGAATAAAAAGAATTATGCTCAATAAATTGTAATATAAGCCCTTATTTTTAACTTTAAAAGGATCTAAAACTGACATGACTTTAGGCTTTATTGAGCATAAAATTGCTATTACATTTTATCCTGCAAATAGATAAATAAATACATTACTAAATCATTCATAATAATAATAATAATAATAATAATAATAATAATAATAATAATAATAATAATAATAATAATAATAATAATAATAATAATAATAATAATAGTACAAGACCAAATTAAAGTATTAAGTAGTTACTAAACAAGAGTTCAAGATATATGTTGTACAATTTAAGCAAAATATTCAAAATATGGTAATCACTAAGGAAATTCAGAATAAATTATTCAAATATAATTGAACAGTCCATAAGGACTAGTATGTAAATCAAAATAAATTGAGCAAAGTAAAATTTTAAAATAAGACTTTAGCTTTGAACCAGGTTTGCTTAAGATACAGCATAATAATCACCAATATAAAATCAGACAAAAAAAAAGGCAATAGGAGTATAATCTAGCACTGTTGTGCAACCTGTTTAATCCAGAATTAAAAGAGAAAACAAAGTTCAAAGCAAAATACCTTCTCTTTTTTTTTTAACTATATCAAAAAACATACCACATGGGTCAAAAATATATATATATTTTTTTAAACATGCTAAAGGCCAAATATGTGGGGACCAAACATGTGTATAAGTAAAGCCAAAGGCTAATTAAGTGTAAAGGGTTGTGTAAATGTTTAAAACCAACAGGTCAAAATATAAATAAGAATGTTTAAAGGTAGACCACTACCCAAAATAGAAGACCTAATAATGCATGAGAGCAAGGTTTAAAATATTTTAAAAAATATGCTTCATGCACTAGCACAATAAGTTAGGTAATAGTAGAGCAAAAGTGTTCCATCACCGATTCTTATAAATTTACAGCATAAATAAATTATTAGGCCTAAATACAAAGAGAAGATACTATTCGAGAATAGGATCCTAATCAAAAGGTTATTTACAACATTTTAAGCATAAATAAGCTTAAAATTCCTTAAACTAAATACTATAAACTAACTTAAATCTAATGGCAATAGTTTTATAAACTATTTGTGCCCTTCTATACACAAAGCAGATATGTGCGTTCGAAGGTTGCAGTACATGCATGGATAGTCTAAATTACTGTCGTTATTACCAGGGCACTCATCAGAAGCATGCATTGCACTTGAGCAGAATCTACAAATGTGTAGCTGTTCACAGCGTTCTAGCCTAGATTCAATATCGGGGTAATTGGTACATTTATTCATGCTATGACCGGCCATGCTGCAAAATTTACATGGGAAAGCTGCATTCCTCTTAAAAGGAACAGTAGATTTGGCAGACTTAGTGTTAAAATTTTCAAGGGTAGCTTTGGGCGGGTTAGTACAAGGAAACTCATCATTACCATCACCCTCATTTTGGCTACTATTATTAGGTTTACTATTGTTAAATTTATTATGTTTAAGACCATTATTATTAGGGTTATGATAATTACTCTTGCGTCTGCCAAATCTATTATTCCCTAAGTTATTATTTTCAAGCTTAGGCTGAGATCTCTGCATCAACTCCAAGCGTTTCATTAAGGTAGATGAATTCTCAAATACATCATTTATACTAGGGTAATTTGTTAGAGTTTTATCGATTAATAAATTGATAAACCTGGGAGGTAATTTATTAACTACGAGCGAACTAATCATTTTAAAACCTGCAGTTTCAGGAGCAAGGAAATCCAATCCATAAGACTTCAAATCATAAGCTAATGCCTTAACCTCATTAAGAAAAGATTTCACCTCAACTAAATTATCTTCAGAAGGAGGAGAAATGTCTAAAAGCCTAACAATTATTTTTTCTACTATGAAATCTCTGTCGAGAAATTCAGTCTTTAAAATGCCTAAAGCAATTGCGTAATTAGAGCCTTCAGGACTCAAATGTTTAATCATTTCATAGGCCACATCCCCCAGATTGCTAATCAAATGTATAAGTTTCTCCTCATTAGTGTAAACAGGATTCCCGTCTATAACGGCTTTAAATTTTGCTAAGAAGCGTGAAAATGCTAACTTATCTGATTCATCACCTTCAAACTTCCCTATCTGAATAGGAGGCTCTTTTGCGCTCCTAAAAAGGTTTAAATTAGACACTGTCCTATCCGAAACATTAGAACTAGGGCCTACAATCGAGCTTGAAAAGGAAGGATCAGAGTCTTCGCTTGCAATTGAGGAGTTGCTAGGCTTTGTCAAATTGTCAGATAAAATGGCAATCTGTTCCTCTAAATCTAATTTATAATCAAAAGTGTTATTACGCTCAGTTATATAAAATTCATTAAGAGTTTTAAATTTAAGTATATTTGATAAAATACTTTTATCTGTCTTCTCCAAAGACTTTAAATAACTTTTTAATTCAGATAATTTATCTTTAATAAAAGAGGGACTACCGCTAGTTTTTAATCTAGCTATAATAGCCTCCATCCTTCTTTTTAAATCGTCTCGTTCTACAATGAGAGGATGATTAAGTAATTGGCAATCTTCCATTTCAGCCATGGCAAAAAATATAAAATAATGACTAAGTGAGTATAATATTTTGCAAAACAACTACGTTACAAGTTTAATCAAATTTAAGGCAACACACTCCAAGTAACAAGGAAAATTTAATAACCTATATGGTGAGTAATAAGATTCAAATAGCATAAGCTAATAGGAATAATTAAAATAGACGACCCGTCTTTTTTTTAATATTTGGAAAGATATTAGAAATGTTCTTGGCAGAACTTTCTAATGTGCAATTTGAACAGTTGAGTGAACTGCTCACTCCAGTAAAGAGGGTTCGCCTATTAAAATAAAAGTTAAATCTAACCTATAAGCTTAAATATTAGCAAAATAAAGAAAAAATAACTCACCATATATATTCATAAAACAATAGTTTAAATCAAAATTTCCAAATATAAAACTTGGAGGTTGCCTTGTATAGTATAAGGCTTAAGGTAGTGTATAAGTAGTTTAGGATAATTTCTAGCTCAAAGGTAAATAATAAAAATTCTAGGCATAAGAGAAATGCCAAAACTAAAGACCAGGCTTTAGGGGAATAGGGTTAGGGAGTGGAAGGGTAAAAATCAGAATAAAAGAAACACCCAGGGCCTAATTTTACACGTTTGGAACTGAAAATTCTCTATATTAATAATAAGACCTTCATTAATTACCTGAACTATAGAAACTATTGTTTACAGTAAAATAAATACTTAACGTTACTCTTATTTCTTCATTAGTATAATTGTACAAATATTTTAAATAGCTTTCGCTACAAACTCGCTCACTGGCTTGAATTCTAACTTAGCGCGCTGATCCATTTTTATAAGTACCAGTAAAAGCCCTCGCTTCAAAGTTCAAAAACCACGCCTTTTAGGCGTTGCCTAAAGGATATATTTGCAAAACCAAAAATCTCTAAATCTAGTGAAAAATAGAGAAAAGAAATATTCTTAAATTTTGTAACCCATTTTGAAAATCCCATACTTCAATAGAAAATAGTTAATAGCAAAATAGGAAGGTTTAATACAAGGATAAATATTTCTAACAATATATATATATATATATATATATATATATATATATATATATATATATATATATATATATATATATATATATATAATATATATATATATATATTATATATATATATATATATATATATATATATATATATATTGGACCTTAAGTAATACATGGTCCTCAAAATAATTTAGTATTGGAAAGGTTGGTAATAATTTTTTATTATCAAAATTAACATTAAAATTCGATTTTGCTATAAAAAGAA
>JABUQX010074387.1:25000-40540 GCA_015478945.1 Trachelipus rathkii | reverse complement strand
GGAGTCGGAAAATTTTTGAAGCCGCCTCTTACGTCACAACCTGGCCACTTGTAGCATATGTCATCTGAGGGTGATGTTGGGAAAATTGCAACTTTCTGGAATAATCTAAACAATGTTTTGGACGGGTTGAGTAAGTGTTTCAGACTGATTGCATTGGACGACTTTAATGGTTGGAAAGGTGATCGAAAAAGGGATGGTATAACAGGTGCTTTGGGGTTGCGGGAGAGAAAGAGAATTTTTGGAAAGTGATTGATATCTGCGAGAAGAGAGGTATGTGTGTAAGTAATACATTCTTTGAGAACAAGAATTTCCATAATTTTACAAGAGTTGGTGTAGGCAGAGATGGTGTCGAAGTGAAAAGTATAATTGATTTTGTGTTTGGGAAGAAGATTTTGAAGTATGTGTTGGATGCTAAATCAGTGAGGGGGTTAGGAATTGGAATATCAGATCATTATGTTGTTTAATGTAAAATTAAGTTAGTGGGGTCATGGATGGAGAGGAAAGAAAAGAGGGAGGAAGTAGGGAAAATTATGAGTGAGAAGTTAAGTGAATTATGAGCGAGAAGTGAGTGAGAAGTAGGGAGAATTATGAGTGAGAAGTTAAGTGAATTATGAGTGAGAAGTGACAAGTGAGTGAGAAGTAGGGAGAATTATGAGTGAAAAGTTAAGTGAATTATGAGTGAGAAGTGAGCGAGAGGTAGGGAAAATTATGGGTGAGAAATTAAGTGAATTATGAGTGAGAAGTGGCAAGTGAGTGAGAAGTAGGGAGAATTATGAGTAAGAAGGTAAGTGAATTATGAGTGATAAGTTAAGTGAATAATGAGTGAGAAGTGAGTGAAAAGTAGGAAGAATTATGAGTGAGAAGTTAAGTGAATTTTGAGTTAGAAGTGAGTGAGAAGTAAGGAGAATTATGAGTGAATAGCGTTATAAGGAAAAGTACATGAGAACACCTACGATTAAATCAGTTGAATGTGAACAAGATAAATCTAAACAAATCAGGAAGTAAATGAAGTAAGCGTTTGTTAGTAGTGCAAGAGAAGTATGGGGGTCTGTTAAAGTAGAAAGTAAGAATGTCAATAGTAAGTGGTGGAATGAAGAGGTGATGCAAGCGGTTAAAATTAAAAAAAGAAGCGTGATTGAATGTGCTAAAAGCAATGATGAGGTTTCGAAAGAAATTTGTATGGAAATATGTAAGGAGGAAAAATGAAAACTAAAAGTTGCAAACGTAGGAGGGAAAAAAGAGGTGAATGAACAGTTTGAAAGCAGGATGAATGAAGACTTACAAAGGAATAGGAAGCTCTTCTGGAAGGAAGTACGAAAGGTTAAAAATTGAGAGTAAAGGAATATTCAGGGAATAATGAGTAGGTATGGTTATTTTATGACTGATGAAATGGGTGCGAGAAGAGAGTGGAGGGAACATTTTTCAGTAATGAAGAGGTGATAGTAAATATGTGTGGGTTTGATGGAGTAAGAGGAAAATGGTATTTTGGGAATGAAGCAATTAGTAGGGAGGAGCTAATAGGTAGAGTGAATAAGTTGGAGAACAGTAAACCAGCAGGTATAGATAGAATTACCGATGAAATGATCAAGAATGGAGACGAGATTGTGATTGACTGGATATTGAAGTTGTTTAACAAAGAGTTTGTGGAGGGTGTAGTTCCGAAAAATTGGATGAGAGCAGTGAAAGCACCCTTATTTATATAAGGGAAAGGGATATAAGAAGAACTGCAAGAATTTTATGGGAATTAGTTTATTGAGAGTTGTAGGAAAGATATACTGTTATTTTGGTTGAAGGAGTGGTTCGGGTGACTGAGTGATTGGTTGGATAAGAACAAGGTGATTTTATAAGTGGTAGAGGATGTGCAGATCAAATTTTTACACTGAAGCATATAGGTGAGAAAATGAAAAAGAAAAATAATAAATTGTATTTAGGTTTTATGGACTTGCAACAGTCGTATGACAGGATTATTAGGGAAGCTCTGTGGCAGATGTTAGTGATATATGGTGTTGATGGTAGGCTTTTGAATGGAATCAAAAGTATGTATGTCGAAAGTGAAGCGTGTGTAAGAAAAAATGGAGTGTAAAGCGAATGGATTAAAATTATTAGTAGAGCAACCCAGGGACATGTTATGTCTCCATGGCTGTTTAATTTGTATATGGGTGGGGTAATGAAAGAATTAGAAGTAGTAGTGGTAGGGGAGGGTTTTACATTGATTGAGAATGGAAGAGAGTGGAGGATGTTCTGCTTATTGCACGTTAATGTTTTGGTTTTATGTGGCGAATCTGAAGAAAGTTTGAGAGGATTGGCAAAGGGGTTTGACAGGGTGTGTAAAAGGAGAGATTTAAAAGTAAATAGAGATAATAGTAATATGATGGTGGTGAAAGAGCAAATCCTGCCGTGTGAAATTATGTTGAATAGTGAGTAATTTAAATAAGTATTTTAAATGTTTAGGCTATATGTTGAATGAAAAGGGAACGGATGACGCAGAGTGTAGTAGGAAATTCGTGAATGAGGAAGGGGTGGTTAGGGTAATTAAATATTGGTGAAGGCAAAGCGTTATGTGTTTGAGTTGCCGGGGCCTTTTTTAGGGGTTTTTTCCTTGGCCCCCCCAATGGGGGAGGGGTATATTGGTTACCAGTGTTAATGTTTAATAAGTCTGGGATAAGAAATATAGATTCAAGGTGCAATCTGTTCAGATGCATAATCTTAGGGGAGTGTTAGTTGTGAGGAAAATTTATACAATTTATATATATATATTAATTACTATAGTATATAATATTATATTATATATATAATATATATATATATATATCATATATATATATTATTATATATTATATATATTTATATATATTTATATATATATATTCTTATATATATAATAATATATATATATATTAATTAGATATATATATATATATATATATTATTATTATATATATATATATATATATATATATAATATTAATTTATATTATATTATATATAGTATATTATTATATTATATATAGTATATATATATTATAATATTAAAAATATTTATATATATATATAATATATATATATATTATATATATATATAGATTTGTAGAGGTTGAGTTTTTAATGGGGAGGGTTTCCTACCTATTAATTTTGGATGGTTTGGTTAATATGGAAAGGATGGATGATAGTTGATTGGTTAAGCGAATGTATGGTGGTGAGTACACTGGGAATACTGGCTGGAACACCGAAGAAAAGGGGAATTTGAAAAGGGAATGTATGAGGAAGATTTGAGAGAATGGAGGTGGGTTAAGAAAGGTGTGAATAAAAGTGAGTCGTTGGGTTTTTGTGAGGTTTGGGGTTAGACCCGTGGTGAGCTGGTCGGGGATGGACAACATTGCGAGAAACCAAGTGGGGCGTCTGTTCGGAGGGCTGTTGTGAACACTAAGGTGGATTATTGGCTGAGACGGTCTCGCCTTCACTTAAAGGGATGAGGGGATGGATGGGAGAGGGGTGCGCTTCTTTCGACCTACGCCATCTTCGTCTGCTAATTTTTCTGCTTCCAATGTATATTGCGCAACTCACCTCTAGTCTGGGGAAAGGGAGAAAATAGAGAAGAGATAGAGAAGAGTAAAGCATGAAGAGAGATGAAGGATAGAAAAGAGAAGAGAAGAGAAGAGATAGAGATAGAAGAGATCAAGAGACAGTGAATCGATATGACGAAAGTAAGATAGGGAGGTAGGTTAATAAGCATAGTTAAGAATAGGAAAACGAAGTGAAAAAATATGAGACATATGAAGAAATAGAGAGTAAGAAGTTTAGACTAAATGATACGTGGCGGGGACGCTACAGATGCGGATCGAGAAATAGTCGAGGGCGTCACGTCGGGATAGAGCACTGAGAGTGGTATTAAAATGAATATGGGTATTATAGCATATGGTTATTATAGCATAGTTAATATGCATTGCTCTTCTATTTATTTTATGCTTCAGTGGAACCTTGTTTTGAGCAGTAGTAGATTTTCATTTATTGTGGGTTGACTGCTGTTGTTGGCTATTGTATACAGTATTAATTTAAAATATAGCCTCTGTAACTTAAATTATTATTTATTAAGAGTGGGACATGTAGCATAGGTTGTCAAAGGTTATTTAAAAAAATTAGTATCTTTATTGTTAGTGAGAAGAAATATTAACATGCAGATTTTAAGATGTACTTAGAAAGGAAGGATATAAATCACGATTCAAGACGGAATCGAAACTTGAGATAAATTTGAAATTACGCCCCGAATTCCGGTACGCCTCTAATTGTAACATTATTATTATTAATTATTATTATTATTATTAAGCTATTATTATTATTATTATTATTATTAATTAAATTGATTATTATTATTATATTATTATTATTATTATTATTATATTATTGTTATTGTTATTGTTATTGTTATTGTTATTTGTTATATGGTTATTAGTTATTGGTTAAAAATTTGCATATAGTCATCGATCGATATTATTATTATTATTATTATTATTATTATTATTATTATTATTATTATTATTATTATTATTATTATTATTATTATTATTATTATTATTATTATTATTATTATTATTATTATTATTATTATTATTATTATTATTATTAAATTATATTATTATTATTATTATTATTATTATTATTATTATTATTATTTATTATTATATATATATTAAATATAATTTATTTTATCTAAAAATAGGTTTGATAAGTAAATTTATTAAAGGAAAAAAAAAATAAAAAGTCTTGAAAGAAAAGATAAATTCCATCTTAAGAAATGAACGAAAAGATAAATGACAAAAAAAACGAGCAAGGAAAACATTTGGGAAACAAGAAGTGACAAAATGACACCACAAAATTATCTTGTTTCTTATGTGTGTGTGTGTGTGGTGTGTGTGTGGTGGGGGTGTGTGTGTGTGTGTGTGTGTGTTGGGAGTAAAAATTTTTTTTTTTTTTTTGGTGTGGTGTGTGAGGGGGGAGGGGGGGGGGGGGGAGTGTTAGGGGGAGAATGGGTATTATTTTTTAAATCAAATGTCAGTGGTAAAAGATTAAAATTATTTTTTACAACTAAAGAAAATGTCGCTGATATAAAATTTTTAGAATAAATTTATAGATTTATGCTTTTCTCTCTCTCTCTCTCATTCTCCTCCCTGTCTTCATATTATATATATATATATATATATATATATATTATATAGATAATATATTATATATATTATATATAGTATATATAATATATATATAAGGCTATATATATATATATATATATATATATATATTAATATATATTATAGTAATAGTATATATATATTATATATATATATATATATTATATACCTATAATATACTATAGTGGTGGTAGTATATAATATATATATATAATATATATATATATATTATATATATAATAGTATATATATAATATATACTATAGTATATTTTATTATAATTTCCTTTTCTTTCTTTCTTATCCTTCCTTTACTTCCCATAGATGGGGTAAGGTGCGTATCATGCACGGAAATATGATAGTTAAGTAGAAGAGCACAACGTAAGTGAAAGGGATGTTTCCCCACCCCTTGACTAATCCCCTCATTACTCTTAAGTGAGAGCTCGTAGTAGTCAAAATATATTTCCGAGGGCTTCACAAGAGTGCGACGTATTCTTATTGTCTATGGCACCTCGTCCAATATAGGTGATATTTCATCTAAGGCCCACAATCATACCCCTTCACTCTAAAAACCCCGCCATTCACTCCTATTATGATTCTTCTCTTCTCTGCAAACTCACATTCTTTTCATTCAGGCATTGAATTACTGACTCAATCCACTTTTACTTCCGTATCTCAGCCGTGGATTCGCCTTATGATTCTATCTACTTCTAATACATACGTAACATATTACTATCAATACATTCTTTCCACGTGGGACCGAAACCAATCTTAATCTCTCTTCGTTTATTCTGCTCATTTACTTTCTTCACACCACACAAGTCTCTAACATGTTTATTCCTCTTTTTATCAATTCTTCTCACACCTATCACGCCCCAAAGATTATCAACATGAACAGATATCCACGCGATAGTTTCATTACTATACATTAACACCGGTAGCAACATACCTCCATGCAAAACAGCAAACCCAAGGGGATTCAAAACTTGTTCTTTTGTGTTTATAAAACCTAAAAACAATTTATTCTCTTCTTCTCTCTCATTTTCTCACTCATTTGTTTCAATGTGAAAAATTGATTTACACATCCTCTACCGCTTCTAAATGCTCCTTGTTCTTCGTCAATTAGTCCCTCAGTCAATCGACGCACTCTTTCTCAAATAAACCATCATATGTCTTCCCTACAACACTCAATAAACTAATTCCCATATAGTTCCCTTTACCTCCCTAACTCTTATATAAAATTATTCTATTACTGAATATTTATACTGAAATTATTCTATTACTGCTCTCCTCCAATCCCTCGGAGCTATATCCTCCATAAACGCTTTGTTACACAACTTGAATATCCAGTCAATCACCTCCATTATTGCTCATTTCACCAGTAATTACATCTGTACCAACGGATTTACCATTCTTCAACTTTCTTATTCTACCTATTTCCTCCTCCCTACTAATTATCTCACCACCAAAATACCTATTTCTTCTTAATCCATCAAACTAACACACATTCAGTATCACCTCTTCATTACTACCAATGTTATGCAGATTTTCGAAGTGTTCCCTCCACACTCTCCTCACATCCATTTCATCAGTCACGAAAGTACCATCCCTATTCATTATTTTATGAAGATTCCCATTAGTCTCTTTCAACACCTTTCGAACTTCCTTCCAGAATAGCTTCCTATTTCCTCGTAAGTCCATATTCATCCTCCTTCCAAACTCTTTTTAACTTCTTTTTTTTTACCTCCTTACTATTCATATTTTTTGTCTTCCTTTTTCTTTACTTATATATTTCCATATACCATTCTATTGAACTTATCATTTGCTTTTAGCACATTCAACCACGCCTCTTTTTCACTTTTAACCGCTTGCATCACCTCTTCATTACACACTCACTATTGACATTTTTACTTCCTACTTTAGTACATCCACGTACTTCTCTTGCACTGTTAACAAAGGCATCCTTCATTTGCATTTAGGTTAGTTCAGTTTCATCTTGTTCACATTCAACTGATTTATTTTCAAGTACTCTCAAATACTTTTCTTTATAACCTTGTTCACTTATCTTCTCACTCTTAATTCTCCCTACTTCCTTCCTTATCTCTTTCATCTCCACCCATGCTCTTCCTAACTTAATCTTGCATAAACAAACATAATGATCTGAAATTCCCATCCCCAACCCCTGCACTGATTTAACGTCCATCAACATTTCCTTCTTCACAACACAAAAAATCAATCATACTTTTCACTTCGATACCATCTCTACCTACCTCAACTCTTGTATACTTATGAATACTCTTATGCCCGAAGAATGTATTACTTACACACATCACACATACCTCTCTCCTCACAGAAATCAATCAACCTTCCTGCAATTTTCATTTTCTCCCTCAACTCCAAAGTACCTGACTTATCATCCCTTTTTCGGTCACATATCCAACCATTAAAGTCGCCCAACACATTCAATCTGAAGCTCCTACTTATTCTGTACAAAACATCATTCAGATATCCAAGCAAATCACACATTCCTCAACATCACCCTCAAATGAACCATATGTTACAACCACACGTACCTTGACTTTCTCAAGCTTAAATTTAACCGCTGGAATTCTAGTGCCCACGCAAAAAAAATCCACCATAACTCTATCACAGGCCACTCATTAGAATTGCAACTCCTTCTCTCTCCCTCTCATTACTGTTCACTCCAGCAAACACACACACATTTTACCTAATACCAATCATCTTTATCACCTCCTTTCATCTTTGTTTGTTGCAGCAAGCAAATCAAATTTACCCTTTCTAAATACTTCCATCACCTCTCTCCTCACCATTTATTCCTCCTAACATTCCATTTACTTATCAATTTGCGGTTCCTCTATGGTTGTTGATTTGTAAAGTTTTACGAAGGCAATTTTTTTCATGGAAACCTGAGCTTCTTTATGGATTTAAAGTTTGATGCTAGCTTCAGTAATTTATTTTTGTCGTTCAGCCACTGTCCCTATTAGTTTTCGATATCCCATGTCATTCAATCTATTTTCGAGTTTTGACAAACTTTGTGAATGTAGCCATAACTATGCTAAACTGTTGCCTTTGAAACTGTTCTCTTCCTAAGTCTGACCAGTAAATCAACCATTATTGCAACAACTACTAGTTCTAACCAGGAAAGGAAGAACAGAGAAAGAGAAGAAGAAGGTAATTCTTATATTTCTCTCTCTCTCTCTCTCACTCTCTCTCTCTCTCTCTCCTCTCTCATCTCTCTCCTCTCTCTCTCTCTCTCATTCTCTCTCTCTCTCTCTAAGTCTGACAAATCAAATTCAATAATTGCAAAACAACTACTAGTCCTAACTCAAGGAAAGGAAAGACACGGGAAAGAGAAGAAGGCAATTCTCATATTCACATTCTCTCTCTCTCTCTCATATATATATATATATATATATATATTATGTTACACACGACATAGGATAAAGTTTATATATATACAAATATATATACTATCTATATATATATTTTTAATTCAGAATACCGGTTAAACTCACTTTCTCTTTACTCTATAAGTAATCTCTTGTAATGTCTATTTTTGTTGTTTAATAACCATAAGATATTCTGAAGATTTCTCACGCATAACTCATAATAAAAAGTAAATAAAACCAATATGATTAATGTTTAAAACTTGCAGCTTTAATTAATTTATTTTAACGACAAATGTTTATTATACTACTACTACTACTGACAGTGGCTTTCAGTGTAGACTACTAATCCCCTTTTATTATATTATTATTATTATTATTATTATTATTATTATTATTAATATTATTAATATTATATTATTATTATTATTATTATTATTATTATTATTATTATTATTATTATTATTATTATTATTATTATTATTATTATTATTATTATTATTATTATTATTATTATTATTATTATTATTATTATTATTATTTTTTAAAATCCTTGAAGACATTTTCAAAGTAATCAAATTTAAAATTATTTGCTTCAAAAGTAATATTATCGCTCAGTTTTGTTAATGAAATTAGATCTAATTACTGCCGTTGATTTCTGTATCGCGGACGCTGTAAAAGCGCAGCAATTACTTGATTAGGACAGACTCGCCTTTACCAACTCTCCTTCTCCTTCTCCGTGTCTCTCCTCCTCCCTATCCCCTACTCCCCTTTATCACCCTCTTAATTAATTTTATTTTCCTATGTGTTTCTTTTTTTCCTCTTCTTCTTCTTTTTCTTTTTCTTCTTCCATTCATGTCTATTATAACATTCACTTTTACGAAGCAAGCGATTGAAGTGTTCATTAGTATCAAACTCTTATTAAAATGCAAAAAGAAAATGTTATAAATGAGTGTAACTTATTAAATATTACCTATTGGTTTATCATTGATTTGTTTTAACTTAAATTTTGACCTATTATTCCTTACCAAAAGCCCACTATACACTAATTCTCTCATAGAGTGAATGGCTATCTCTATATAAAGTATAAAACAGCTGTGACCGAAGCTCAATTCAAGCAACCAATCAGGAGCGAGCCTTTGTGCCTGGCTGATGTAATTTGATCTTGTGTATATATACGTTGATTGCATTAAGCTAAGTGGGAAGCTCACAGTTAATTCAGCTTCGTTCATTTTCTTTGGATATCGTTCAAAATGTTTCGCCCGTCCCACGAAGGGAACAAGACCTCCCAAAGTTTTAAACATTTTGAAATGATTAACTCAGATTGGATTTTATGTTTAGTAAAATCGTTAAACCATTTCTTAATCAAGCGGGAGTCATTGTTTGTGTATTGAACAATTTGATAGCAATGCATACCGGAGTGATGAAGCGGGGCGCTTTTCGGACCATCTCATTTTCTCTAATTGAATTCCTTTATTTTGTTCCCAGTGATTACATTCTCTAATTAAAACTTGACGCTTCGATGCACAATCTCTCTCTCTCTCTCTCTCTCTCTCTCTCTCTCTCTCGGAGTTCAGCTATTTCTAGGTCATACCAATTATTTTATGATCAGAATGTTATATTTTGTGTTCTCCGTTGTCTTAGATTACTTAGACATGATTTTTGATTTTTTCTTTGACCTATTTCGTTCTAATTCCATTTGTTTGTATCATGTTCTATCTTATTAGTAAATATTATTTGTTTATAGAGTTTCTAAACCTCTTTCTGTTATCTTTTATTACCAGTCTTTGTTATTAACTCCTTCAATTTATTTAAAGTGGAAGGGCTTTTCCTACATAGTTTTTTTTTCTTTCTTGGATTTCTTTTGTTGTATCTGTTGTTTTTTCTATATAAAATATTTTGCTATCCCTACAGTTTTTTCACTTATTCAATCTATTTAGTTGTAATGTTGGTCTTGTTTCTTATGGGGAGTGCTGGTGATATTGTCTTTCCTTAGTTTTTCTTATGTAATTTTATTGCTAAAATTATTTAGATAATCCGTTGTTGAGAGTGGTTTTGCATTTAATCATGATGTTTAATTTTTTCTTGTTAAAGATTTTATGAAAGATAATTGGGTGAATTTTTCTTATTGCTCGTGTATTTTAATATGTTTAATATTTATTGTCAATGTTCTTCTGTGTTTCTGTCTTTATTTCTTTATGTTGGTATATTATTTTTATATCTGTTTAACATTGTCGAATCATTACCATGAACTCCATTTATTAAGGCTTAGGTCTGGGATTTTGGTTGTTATATCAGGCGTTTGATAATGGTGAGTAGTGATACTTCCGTAAAATGTACTTGTGTTTGCGTGATTGGAGTTGTTTAGATTAGAGGCTAGTATCGAACTTGTGTCTTCTGTTGTTGCTTGCTAGTTTTTGGTTGTATACCTTCTGTGTTTGTACGTCGTTTTTTGAAAATTGTGTTGCTTTGGGTACGTTGTGTTTTCTGTTTTGGTGTAGTTTTTTTTTGTTTGCTGTTGATGTTTTGTCAGAGTGGTGATTTTTAGGTTTCCTGATGTAAAATATTTCATCTTCTCATAATCGGCTGTTTTAGTGTGTTACATGACCACCTTAAAGTTTTCTCTTTCATCAATTGTAGCTAAGTGCCACTTGTGTTTGTTATCAAATGTGAGGCTGGTTCTTTTTGTTTATTAACGAAAATGGAGGTAAAGGTATGTAACATATCCGTCCACGTCTTTCTGTAATAGGCTGTCTTTTATTTTAAGATTTTCTATGACGGTTTGTATCAGCAGAGTTTTAATGATGTTTTTGGGTTTTTCTATTTTATATCGTTGTTGTTGATGTTGGTCGTTATCTTTTACTCCTGGTCTGAGATGTCGTTTAATAGGAGACCATTTTCCTGTTTATAAGACTTTAGCATACTTCCTGCTATACATTGTAAAAGTTATTTCATCCTTCACAGCATCATTTAACGCTTTTCAGAGGTTTCAAGTTTTAAGATATTCTGCATTCAGAGGTAATTAAATCTCAGCTACAATAGCAGTACTTCATTATTTCAGGGGTTGGTATACATGTCTCAAATACTCGTTAGGCAGATATTTGACGCAGTTAACACTCTATTGCGTCGTTACTCATAGGATGAAGCTCACAGAGTATATAACCGTGAGAATGCTTTGAATTAACTTTTTAGTTTTTACTTTTGAGCAACTCTTTTACAGATTGGTATGTGGGGAACATTTTTAATTAGCACAACATTTACCTGACCTCATATCCCTGTCTTTGTCCGGGGTCGAACAAGATCTAGAAATACTGTGTGTTTAAAGGGACACATCCATCACTATACTCTATTCTTGCGATGAAAGATATTCTTAGTTATAAAAGTAATATGTAATGCTCGTTAAATAACGTGTGTTGAGTAAACTGTTGAAAGTTTATACTGCACTGCTATATCATTCAAATTATATCGCAATTCAAATCATCAAATATTAATTAATTTTATACCAGGTAACATTAAAGACTTTTTATTCATATTATAAGCCTTTCGTGGAAATTTTCATTTTACATGCTTTTTGGTTGAATCTTTTAACTTAACTATATCTTGCAAACACTTTTTATAGTCTTTAGCACTGTTTATTGATTTTTTAACATGTTTTGTTTGTTGGTTCGAATGGATGATTCTCGTACCTCTGTTCTTTAAAATGTTTAATTAAACAGAAAGGTTCCTTTTGTTTTTGCACCCTGTTATATTATCACTCAACACGAATTACTGTTTTTTGTTTCTTCTGGTTTATCAAGTCGGCGAAACATAATTTACCAACGTCCATTCTAGATTTTTTTTACTTGTTATTTCTTTTTTTTTTTTTTGTAACTTTATTTATTTATGTAGTTGAAATTAAGAATTTTAATGTGGTTTTTACATATTTTTTTGTTTTATAAATGATTCTACATAATTGTTCTTCTATATGGGTTTTTAACAGTAGTATTATTGCTCATGTATAGTGTTAAGTGTCTGATGATTTGTTTGAGTGAGGAAGTTGAGTGATTACCTATGAATCACTGATTTTTACTGACTTATCCTGTTTTAGTAGTGGATTTCAAAAATTGTGTCATAACCAATTTTAATCAAATAAATACATGATACTTGAGCATCTTAAAGACTCAATCAGATCATAGCCGATGATGTTTGGTTATGTAGGTTGTGGTGCGGTGATCTTGTGGTGATGGCATTTGATTTTACCTGAGTTTACAGATTTACTGCTTATAAGGTATGTAAACCATAACAATTTAATAAAAAAAAATGACCTGACTGGATCTTAAATAGCATCATATAGGTATGCAATAGATCAATAGCTGATGTAGGAAATGGGGGTGAGTAGCAGTTTTATTATTACTGATTTACTGGTAAGGGGAAAAAACGTAGTGGATGCAGTATAAACAGAAAAGATATAAAAACGCAGCGAGCGCATGCGCACAATAATTAAAAAAATAAATAAAAATAATAATATTTTTCGTGAAAAAAATTAGTGCAAAAATCAAAAACCTCACCCGTAAAGCTAAAAAAAAAATTATTAAGGTAAAATCAGAACGCGTTTGAATTCTTGTGCGCCGGATCGTGTATGCAGGCCGCGGCGGGTGCGCGCGCAAGTGCACGCGCTGCGGTTGCGCGCGCCACACGCAGGTTTGGCGCAGATCGTCGCCAGCGTTGGCGCGCCGAGCGGTCACGCACATCGGCCGACCATTGCAGTTCACGGAACCAGCTCGCTCAAGGAATCTTTTCAAACACTCTAGTTATTCGAGCTCTATGATCTTTATAAACCTATATTTAACACCAATATTTATTATTATACCTTATTTACTAAGCTATAGCATCGCACTGCTGTGCTTGTGTCAATTTTCAAATCTCTTTATAGATTCAAAACTCCTTTCGTTCATTGCCTTTCCTAGTACACTATCCAAAATTTCATTCTTTCTTACGTACTCATTTTAAGTTTTAGTTGGGGGGGATCGCAGGGGTCGGACTAATCTCGTCGTAAGTCACGCAGGATACGTTCTAGACTCCTTTTCCTTTTCTATACAATATTTCAAATTTTCAGATCTTCTACGAACAAGTTAATTTTTTTAGGGGGTTGCTGTTGGTCTGCGTTCCCTCCTTTTACGATTGGTGGACAGGCAGAGTGGGTACTAATTCTCGCTACAAGACGAGATTACGTCATTTCACCGCTCCAGTCCTAACTCGGTCTTAAGCCTAATCTCCACGTGCTCGGAAGCCGCAACAAGGGTGTTTTTATGTAAGCGACATATTTGAGCTACGCTTCAGTGGAGTACCCCCTACATTTCATCTAGCACTTAAAAACTCGTCGGTTTCGAGCTTAATACCCCAATAGATTATATTCCAAGTTTCACCTATCCTTCTATTCCTTCCTGATCGAAAAGCTGGAGATGATTCGTCAATCGCGTGTGAATACTTAGTATATATTATATTATTATATATTATATTATTTATATTATATATATATATTATATATAGTTATATATTATATATTTATATTATATGTTATTAGTATATATATTATATATATATTATTATATATAGTATATTCTGAGTAATAATATATTATTATATATATATATATTAGTTATAGTGTTAATATATTATATATATATATATATCATATTATATATTTATTCAGTTATATCTATTATTAGTTAGGTATATATTTATATATTGTTATTATATATGTATATATATATAGGGGTATAGTTAGTAAAATATTATTAGGTCAGATATAGATGGTAGTTGTATATATTAGTATAATGTATTATAATTATATATTAATATATAGTATTATATATATTATTTATATATATATAGTATATATTTATATAAATATATATTATAATATTATATAAATATATTATATATAAACATCTTATAAAGATTTTATATATATTTTATTTAGTATTTAATATATATTGTATTGCATTTATAAATAGTAATATATATATTTATATATATATATATAAGCAATTAGCTGCTTCGAATTGCCGATAATCTGTAGATAAGCTTCGATTATTTCATATATATGTTATATATATATATATATATATATACTATATATATATATGGATATATATACTATATATATTATATTTATATATTATTATATTATTTATTAATTATTATTTTTATATAGTAATATTATTTTAGTATTATTTATTTTTATTATAATTTTAGGAACATTTACAAATCATATTTTTTATATTTTTTTTCTTATTTTATTTATTATTTTTTAATATTATTTTATCATTATATTTTATTTATTTTTATATTTTTTATTATTTTTATTATAATTATTTATTGACTATATTTTTTTTCTTTATTATTATTATTATCTACTTGTTATTTTTAGTTTTTCTGCTCATTTCGTTATATTATTATTTACTATTTTATTTTTTTTTTTATATTTTTTATTTTATATTATTATATATAATATATATATTATTATCATATATTTCTTATTTATTATATTTATTATTTTTATATTTATATATTATATTTTATATTTTTTATTAATAGTTATGATGCATATTGTATTATGATATATTTATATTTTATTATATTATTTATTTATTTGTATATGCTTGTTTAACAGTTTAGTATTGGTTAGGTGGGTTATATATATATATACGTATATAGTATATAGTATATATATATTATATATATATATATATATTATATTATTATATATATATCGGTGTCGCTGGTGTAAATGGGTTCTGCGTTGTGGATACAGCTTACCTTTAAAAAAATGTGTTTGTATAATATATAAAATGGTAAATCATTTCAAATTTTCACATTTTTCATGTTACCACTTTATTTTCAAAGCATTTATTACATAATACATTTATAAATTTAACTTTAATATGTTAGAGATGTGTATTATAGAAT
>JABUQX010074387.1:15000-22500 GCA_015478945.1 Trachelipus rathkii | reverse complement strand
TTTATTTATAGTGATGTATTATTATTATTATTATGTATATTTATGTATAATTATATATAATATATTAGTTATTATATATTATGTATATTATTATTATTATTTATTATTATTATTAGATATTGATTGATGTATTATTATTATTATTGTATTTTATTATTATTATTAATATTATTATTATTGATTATTAATTTATTATTGATTATATTCATATTATTATATGATTATTATTATTTTAGTGTGGCTGTATTATTATTATTGAATTATTATTATTATTATTTATTATTATTATATATTTATTTATTATTATTAATTATTATTGATATATGTGTTGTTTTTGTATGTATTATTATCTTTTATGCATTATTATTCATTTCATTATTATTATTATTATGTATAGTTATTTATTATTATTATTATTATTTATTATGGTATTTATTATTTTATTATTATTGATTATTATTGATTATTATTTGATATTATTATTTTATTATTATATATAATATATATATATAATATATTATTTTATTATTATTATATTGATTGATTATATTATTTGTATTTATATTTATGTATGTGTGTGTTTGTTATTATTATTATTCGATTATTATTATTATTAATTATTATTATATTATTATTTGATTATTATATAGTATTATATTATTGTATTGATTATTATTTGATTATTATTTAGTTTTATAATTTTAGATCCGTTTCTAGGCGAAAATGTAATCTAATCTATAATATTCTAATTTTAATATTAAAGTTAATATTTAAGACCAATGATTGTAGTCCAGTGCGTGGGCGAAAACTTTGTCTAATTTAATAAATGTTTCGGATGTTGTTCGGCGCTATGATTGCTTTATTCCTCCGTTAAAACTTGCCAGAATGGAATCTTACTGTTAATAGTGTAGCTAATTTTATATAATATAGATTATTATATATATATATATATATATATATATATATATTATATATGATGTATATATTATTTATATTATTATATAGTTATATTATTGATTGGACTTATATAGGGTGGGCAATGGGGGCCACTTGCCTCCAGTGAATTTTGGTCAATATAATAATAAAAGGATGAACAGTTATATGTTTCCAAAGCTTTTTAGTTAGTAGAAAGAAATGAAAAAGAGAAATCAATCGATAGATAATGAAGTAGTAATAACTAATTACTAACGTATTACTGATGAACATATTTTTTCTTAAAGAGCCATAATGTATTTTCGTTTTCATATTGGCTTAAATCAACCAAGCTTGGTTGCTTTTTATTCATGCTAAACCTTCTTATCTGACATTTTTTTCTCCGCTAACTCTCGAGTATGACATAGTGCATTTTGGTGGCTGCCTAAAGGCTGATAAATCAATCACTGATAGGCGTTCCTGTATTGATATTTATCTGCAGACAGCATATCAAATTACCATGTCAAGAAAATAAAGAAAATATTGACAAGTCTAAAGATACATAATTTTCTACAATTGACTTTTACCGTTTAAAGAGCATAGCCTGCATGAAGAGAATTGAAGCACCTGATATAAATTCATCGGAATAGAATTTGAGTATGAATTGAAAGAACATTATATTCAAGGATAGGAAAATATAGTCTGGAACGTACTCCCGAATTGATGTTCAAATAAAGTTCAATTTGTGTTGAGTATCACAGAAAAAACCATGAATTATCGCAGGATGCCAAAAAAATTTGGTGTCTACTGCATACTGATGATAACTGTGGAATTGTCAGGCAATTTAACAATGAATCTATAGAGATCTAAGTTGTTTTCAGATCTGAAATATGAATGTTCGAGAAGTAAATTCATTGGGTTTAAAAGTTCTGAAGGTTATGTATTGTAAAATCCATTGTTCCCAAAAGATTTTGATTTGTTTTGTGGAAAATAAAGAGTTCGAATCCGATGGTGCTTACTGTATGTGATAGTCCGAATACGAACGATACGCCCAGTTCAATTGACAGGTATAAGAAATTAGTGGTTCAAAAAGAAACTTGGGAAAAATATATAAAGAGTATTTATATTATCAGCTTGTGTAACCATCGGTTTCATATGTCATTAATAACCTAAACGATGGTAACCTTGAAAATTCGAATATACTTTATTGCCACAATTTAAAGACCAACTTTATTCCAGTGACTCAGATTACCCTGCATAATATACTATCCCAACTATGCCGTAAATCTTTTTTGTGAATATACGATTGACTCAAAAAGTATCATAGCATTGCTATTTTTCATATATAATGTGATAAAAATCGTATGAAAAGTACTAGAAAATATGTCAAAGGAGCGAACAATAAACAAAGGAAGACAGTTCGTGTGTCTAATTATACTGTTTGTGGGCAAACAATACCCAATGTCTTATTATTACCATCTTCTCGTAATTAGCAAGATATTTTTCTTAGTTGGACCAGTGTCTAATCATATTCAAACAAAAAATAATTGAAAACCTTATCTAGTGCTCTGATCATGTCGAAAAAGAATTTGAAATTAGCAAAGACACTGCCCAAAACTGTCTGATCAAATAATTGTAGAACTGACCTCTTTTCCTGTCTAATTGATTTAGTACTGCTAATTTATAGTTAGAGACTGCTGTCACCACCTAGAAATAATACCGAGATCACCGAACACATAAAGCAAATAGTGGTGGTCGTGATGAAATTTATCTGCGGCTGAAGATGGGAAACGTTAGCATGTAACGTTGTGCCAATGCTTGGACTCATTGTCATCCTCTTTTAGAGACGTAGAGTTTTCGATTATAAACAATCTGGTACAAGCAATTCATTCATTTTCTATTTTGCATCCGTTTCTTATGTGTTAAGCTAAGAGAAAGTAAAAATTCTTTAAATAGAATTTTATGATCTTGATATCAACAAATTCATACCGAATACTTACTCTAGTTGTTAATATTTGTGGGCCGGATAAAAAAAAGTGGATAAACAAATTTTGAAAGACCTTGGAAATTACTGAAGTCATAAAAGAAAGGCGCAAGCCCTTTTTCCGTCAAATCAAAACAGTATAATTGAAGCTGAACGTACCATTGTTATTATAAGTACTAAACTGAAGGTTTTCATCATTGTCGAAGAGTTTTAATTGACTTGCTAATAAACACAATGAATCAAGGCCAGCGTATAATGACTTGCAGGATTAGTATTCAGTTAGAATATAAGTAATGAAAAGAGATGAACAATATTGTGGAACAAATGTAATTCAGATTATTGCGCCTGAGAAATCCAAGTATCTTTCTAGAAGCTAGTTCAGATTTAATCTAGGATCCTCGCGAGATCAGCAACGCCCAACACCCGAGTAATAGTTACTTTACGTTCTCATATAAATATTTTTTAATTTTATCTTCTCTTACATTCAATTTTTAAATAATATGTGTATTTACTTTATTATTTTATTTTTGGTAATTAAAAATTTAAGGTCGGGTGTGAATAATAATTTTGATATATTATAACCACTCTAAAAAGTAACAAACGCACCTACTGGCTAAAAAGTTGCATATCCAGAGAGCAAAGATCGTTGATAGGAGATCTGAGGACTTAATGATGTTTGACAATCTTTGCCAGCCGTCTCTCGCCAGAATTCTTTCTTTACTATACACCACATACATACATACTATACAATACTTTCCACACACACATACACAAACTACACACTATTTTTAACAACTTTTATATATAGTGATAATATTAGTGATATTGAGATATATGTACTGATAGTAGGTAGTAATAGTATTATAGTATAAGCTGAACTATTATAGTATATATATATATATTATATAGGACAGTATTTATATATATTATATATATATATCTGAATTATTCCTCAAACTTTCTATGCGGCCCACCTAAGATGAAATCTTCTTACGCCCAGTATATATAATGGGGTTATATAATAATATATATATTATATATAGTATAAGTAGTAGGTTATATGTATTATCTGATAGATAGTATATAGTATTAATCATATATATATTATAGAGGGTATATATTATATTATAGATATGATTATGATAGTATCAACACTTTGTAGTCACTGTATTATATATACCTATATATATAGTTATTGTATATATATATTAGAGGTTATATATATATTGTTATATTTATTAAATGTATTAATATATTTATATATAACAGGGGTATATATATATGTATATAGTGTATAGTATATATATATATAATGAAAAGTGTCAGTTTCTTATGAGCAACCTATTGACGAGTAAACAGTGCCACTGAATGCCAATATAGGTTATAGTAATATATAGGGATTATTGATGTAGTAGGTGTATAAGTAAGTTTAGTAGGTTGAGATGATAGTAAGGTATATATTAAATATAGTTATATCATATATAAATTAGAAAGATTGCCCAGATAGGTAGATATTATTATTATTATAGATTTTAGTTAGTATATAGTATATTTATTATATATATTATATTATATATATATTTATATGTGGTAGATAGTAGTATATACGTATATATATATAGTATAATTAGTGATTTAGATATATATTATATATGTATATATATTATAGGTATGTATATAGTATATTTAATATATATTATATTATGTAATATTATTATTGTATAGGTTATATATATATTTTGTATATGTATGGTATATATTAGATATATATATTAACAGAATATTATATTAGTATATGATATATATTGATATATATATAAGGTGATATATTATATATATTATTAGTATATATATTAATATTATATTATGGTATATATAGTGTAGTAATATATTTATTATATTATTATAGGGATAGTATATATATAATAGTATAATTATTATAGTAGTTGATTTATATATTATATATATATATATATTAGTAAGTATAGTATAGTATAATATATTATATATATATGAATATAATTATATATCGAGTATAGTATTATAAGTAGTATTATATGTTATTATATACTATATATTATGTATTATAGGGTATATATATCACACACACACGAAAGATAGTAGGTATATATATATATATATTATATAATATATATATTATATATATAGTAAGTTTCCATTTATGATGTTCTGAACAGATGTCTACGTGTTTACTATATCAACACAGACGTAATAACATAGATTGAATCGTTGTGTCGCTACATTCACTCATGGATGGAAGTTTTTGCTACAACCCCTTGTTGCACATACAAATGACAGCAAACTCTAAACCTTCCACATGAATAATTAAGTATGACAAAATCGGAAAGAACTTCTCGTGTCCTACGTTTAAAATTATTTGTGGTTTATAATAAATTTTTTTTTGCTATTTTTATCCTAGATTTACAGTTGAGGAGATGAGAAAACTGTCTATTCATTGTCCAGAACAAATTCACCTTCAATGTAGATAAATGAAAAAGCTAAATACATTTCCCAATAGTGATGAGCTTTGTGGAAGAAATGTTCAACAAAATGTTCAATAAAACTGTAGACAGTTTCCCAAATATAGGTGAAGTTCCTTCATTCCGACCATTATGAGAAATATAATTATCAATCCATTATATTGTATGTGCGCATTAACGCAACATTCAAAACATATTTAATGACTCATTAAGGTAAATATTATAAGAAGCTTGTCTACATTTACCTGTCATGTATTTATAAAATTCATATTTTATGTTGTTGGTGTTGTTTTATAAAAGGAAATTTTCCAATCCCACATTAGATTTTTGTTTTATATTATTCAACAAAAATGAGTATTTTAATGTATCATCTTTACAATTATGAGCAAGGAATTTCTGGAGAAATTAAATTCAATAAATAAGTTTGGAAATTTAACCTAAATTGAAATTTATAAACAAAATTTCCACCAATATAAGGCATAAAATATTTCTCGTTTTCTTTACCTTACCTCTTAAATAAACTTAAAAAAAGAAGTTAAAAATAATTTTTTTTTTCAAATCGTTCAATTACCATCAAGAGAGCATTTATCATCTAAAATTTTATTAAAAATTTTCAACTTTTAAGGATAATATTATCTGACAAAACATGCATAAATTTATTATTTGACATTTTAAAAGCATAAATATAACTTAATAAATGGAAGTTAACTAGCAATTAGTAACAAGTTAATTAGTAAAAATATAATTAAAATGATTTAATTATCAACAAATTTTTAAACTTAGCTTAAATATTATTGAAATTAAACTTTTTAAATGTGAGTAAAAACACCTGCTTTACTGCTTTACTGCTTTACTGCTTTTCTCTGCTTTACTGCTTTACTGTTTTACGTCTTTACGTGCTTTACGCCTTTACTGCTTTACTGCTTTACTGCTTTTTGCTTTACTTAAGTTAAGTTAAGTTTAATTTTTTTACATTCATTACAAAGTATCGATTAATCGTTTAACTAATTGACATGGACTGTTTATCTTTTCATAATTAAAACTTAAAGACGTAAGGACAAGTGGTTATATGTGCCTCCAACCCATAGTCCTAATAACATCAAAGACATTCCTCATGATGTAAGTAAGTAAGTATGTATGTATGTATGTGTGTATATACGTGTGTGTGTGTTTGTGTGTGTGTGTGTGTGTGTGTGTGTGTGTATGTGTGCGTATGTGTGAACGCATGTAACGAGAAGTATATTGCATAATGTTACAAAGACAGATATTTATATCGTAAAATTATTTTCACTTGTAAAGCTTAAAGTGGTAAAATCTGATGAATGCCATACATAGTTGTTGTTATTTAACGCATAGCAATGCTTATTAAATATCTCCTCATGCGGTATATGTTTAAGTGAAACATTGAATAAATACTTGTTGAAGAGATATATAATAGCATGAGTAATAGTGTATGTCTGCTTACTTTCTATTACATCCATTACTACTATTGATATTATTGTTAATGATATTACTATTATAACTACTACCACTAGTACTACTACTATTGATACTGTTGTTAATGATATTACTATTATAACTACTACTACTAGTACTACTACTATTACTATTGCTAAAGTCATAACTAATATACGTGAAAGAGCATGAAGTTTTCATTCTCATCATCACTTCTTTGTTTAATGTGAAATACAATGTGTATGTTTAATGCAAAGTTTTGGTATTGACCCATCACAGCGAAACTCTGATTCATATATATATATATATATATATATATATATATATATATATATATATATATATATATATATATATATATATATATATATATATATATATATATATATATATATATATATTTACATATACTCTACACATATTACTTATAACTAGTAAACACTGAACATATCAGAATTTAAAGATTAGGAATTCGAAATAGTGTGATCACACCGATGTTTTATTGCTTTACTGTTCTAGTGCCTATAAAACATGTTTTTACGACCCGTAAGTACATAAAGTCATTCCGAATGGAGGGATGGTATGATTGGCGGGTGAGGGGTTGCTTTACTGCTTTACTGCTTTACTGCTTTACGTCATTTTTTAATA
>JABUQX010074387.1:0-10000 GCA_015478945.1 Trachelipus rathkii | reverse complement strand
AATATATAATTATATATATATATATATATAATAATATTATATAATATTTAATATATATATATATAGTAATATATAAATAATATTTAATTATAATATAATATATTAAAATAATTATATATATATAATATATATATAATGATATACTTTATATTCGTAAATGGGGGTAAAAAATGGCCATTTAGGGGTAAAAAAACATGGCCTATTTGGGGTAAAAAAACTTCCCCCACCCAACCCCTATTATTAATTTTTTTTTTTTTTTTTTTTTTTTTGTGCTGTAATCGGTTGCTGAACTATTTAAAAAATTAATGTGCAAGTACCTATTGAATTCTGCAACAAAATGACTAGTTTCTAAGAGAAAAAAAAATCTGACCTACTATTGAAATTGGTCATTTTTAACTTTTTTACAAAAGTATTGGGCAATTCATACAATTGCCATATGTATTATCAATATTTTTTTGAAATTTTTCCATTGCATCTACATATTGGTAGTAGCTTTTAATATTAATTATCATTTTTCATATTTCACTGGTTTTCTGTATATAACTGATTTTTTTTTTAAAACCCCATCTAATTTGACACCCAATAAGGTAACAAAAAAACATTTTTTCTTACCCCAATTGTTTAAAAATTTGTGGGGTAATAAACAAATGTAATATACATACAGAAACCAGTGGATTAATATGAAAATTGTTATTATTTCCTTATATTTTTTACCCTCACAGAAAAAACATTTGAAATATAAAATATTGAAAATATTAAATTTTCATATTTATAATAAAATATTTTCAAAAAAAAAAAAAAATGCCAAGGACTTACATACCAAAAGAGAAACTCTGGACGGAAGCTTCCGTAGCCAAAGCTATAGAAGAAGTGAAAAATGGAGCAAAATTAGGTGCAACAGCAAAGAAATATCACCTATCAAAATCAATGCTCAGAAAACGCAACCTCGCAGATAGAGGAGAAATCACACTAGGGTCTAGAGGCCGTCTGCCAAGAATCCCAGCAGATGTGGAAACAACACTTGCTACATGTTTAAAGCGCATGGGTGAGTGTGGATTTGGCCCAACTTATGATGAACTCTGTGAAATAGTGTCTGAGTACTTGACAGCTAATGAAATGGATAACATCTTTAAAGAAAACAAGCCTGGTAGGGACTGGATTAAAAATTTTATGGCTCGTCATAAAATGAGTCTTAAAAAGGCATTACCTATGCATATTGGTAGGAAACAGGTCACTTCTGATCCATTTGTTATTTATGGATTTTATGACATGCTGGAAAAAGAGGCAAGACGCTTGGGAATAGAGAACCGTCCAGAATGCTTCTGGAACCTTGATGAAAGTGGTTTTCCATCAGATCCATCCAAATGCAAAATTGTTGGACCAATTGGACAAAAAACAGTGCAAGTAGTTTGCGGTTCCAACAAAGAGAACACAACTGTTTTAGCTGTCTGTTGCGCAGATGGTACTACAATGGATCCATTAATTATTTTCAAAGGAAAAAATATAATGGCTAATTGGCGTGGTAGTGAAGCTCTACCAGAAACCTATTATGCAGTCAGTGACAACGGATGGATGACCACTGTAATTTTCTATGAGTGGTTTGAAAACTTTTGCCAAAAGACCAAAGACATACGACCTCTTTTACTCATATTTGATGGTCATCTGACTCATACTTCTTCTGCTACCATACAGTTGGCTCAAAGGGAAAACATCACGCTCTTGAAGTTACCAGCACATACCACTGACACCTTACAACCTCTCGATATATCATGTTTCAATCCTCTTAAGACTTATTATGAAGAAGAACTTACTCGGCGCGTTCATGAAACTGGAGCACGAGAGCGCCTGCGAAAAGATCATTTTGTAAACCTCATCTGTAAAATCTGGAGGAAAGGGTTGAGTAACGATAATATTAAGTCTGGGTTTAGAGCAACAGGAATTTACCCACTAGACAGGTCAAAATATAAGACTGAAAGGTTAGATAAAATAAAAATGAATACCTACAATAGATGGGTTGAATATGGAAAGCCACAAAATGAAGGTGAACCTATACTGATAAATTGCACACCAAGACTTACAGAACCCCAAGAAGAGACACATGAAATAGTTCCACAACCAAGTACCTCATTCTCTACACCAGAAAGAAGTCAACCCACAAAGACATCTTCAGAACAACTGGTTCCCTGCCACTGCCAATCCTTAAATTCACCAGCTCACCTGATAAAGATGCTGCAACGACATGCTCCGGAAGGAATGCGTTATGGTGTCAACTTTGTCCAAAAAGAAAGTGAGATTTCATTTGAATCTGTTATAAAGAGTCGAGGTCGACCTAGTATGACATCTGCAGTAACCTCCAAACGCCCTCGTGTCCCAATGAGTAGCTCTATTTTAACTGATAAGGAATTTAAGAAAGTCGAAGAGGAATTAAAGAAAACTCAACCAAAGAAAAGAAAATTGCAGAAAACAGCATCACCACAAGAGTCATCCTCAGAAGAGAGCGATTCCAGCCTGAGTAGTGGAGAATTGTCAGGAATTGAGGAATCAAACCTCAAATTGACTGTCAAGAAATCACTTGCTCGTAGGAAAGTTTCAAAGAACATACCAAAATTAAAAGATATTAAAGTTGGTGAGTTTTATGCGGTTCGATACGATCAACCATTAAAATATTACTGGGGTAAAATATTAAAAAAATTTACAAATGATGAGGAAACAGAGCCTGTAAAGGTGGAAATGAAATACCTAAAAAATGAAGTGTTATCCAGCATTGCAGAAAACATACGGTGGGATTGGCCCAAAAATGATGATATAGATATAATTCCTGTAACCAACATTTTAATTGGACCTGTGACTCCATTACTTGAACAAAAAGGAAGGGGAAAACCCCTATTTTACTTTAAGGAAGAGGAAGAGGCCCTTTACAAACTTGAGTTGATGCGAGTCAATGGTGTTCCATCACCAAAAAAGAAATAAATTTCATGTTGCATCACCCCACATGTACAAAGTATTAATTTTAAGCTATAATTTAGTTTTATTTTAAAAAAAAGAAGAGGAATTTTTGCTTTATTTGGACCAAAAATACTTAAATATTGAAAAGGAACAAGATTATTAATTAAAAGTTAAGTTTTATTTCTTTAATATTGAATTAACTTAAAAAATTTTTTTTACCCCATTTAAATTTTTTTTTACCCCCTTGGTGGGGGTAAAAAAAAATCCTATTTTTTGCTAATAACTTCTAACATAAGGAATAATTTGTTTTAAAGCATATACCATTTTATTCCCACTATATACCATAACATTATGAATAACTAACTTTTGGTCCAAGTTCAATATTCTAAACGTGAGGTCAAAGTTTGTTATATAAAGTGATTTTGATTGATTTATATATATAATTATATATATATATAATATATATATATATTATATATATATAATATATATATATATACTATAATATACTATATATACCCTACTATCAAACCGTCACAAAACCTAACGATACTATATCCCACACCAAACAAACACAACTCACAACTACCAAAAAAAACCAACAACAACCACATCCCACTTAACATCCAAAACCCTATCCAAAATACCCCCAAAACAAAAACACCCAAAAAACAAAACATAACCCAAACCTCAATACACCACAAAAATACAGTCACAACACTAACCCAACAAATAACACCTACTACAGTACCACCCACACAACATATACCCATATATATTACAATACCACACACCACAACAAAACAACCAACCCAAACCTAAACAACCTAAAACCAACCCAACACAAACAACACACAAACCCAACTTCTTATCCAATATATATATTATGTATATATACTATATATATATATATCATATCATATATATCATATATATATATATATAGTATATATATATATATATATATATATCCATGTTTAATATCATTCATATATATGAAACTGTCATATATATATATATATTATTATATATATATATATATATATATATATATATATATATTATATATATATATATATATATATAGCATGGAATTTTCAAACACTATCGAAATACCCTTACAAGACTTTAGATTAGATATCGAATTCTGTAGAAAGATGACGCCTGAAATAATGACTTTTCTAAATCCTAGATACAAAACAAAGTTTAGAGATATGTGCTCTATAAACGAAAATTGGACTCAGTTTGTTTATGTAGTTAAATGTTATTAAGATAGAAAATTCTGATATCAATAAAAACAAAAGGTGACAGAAACAGATACACCTTTACAGTATGTTTGCGAAGACATTATTGGCACCATAAATGTTCTTCTGGAATCTTTCTGCAAGAAATGTCTTGATCGTATGAGCTAAAGATTGCTGAATACCATAAGAGGAAAACAGATTGCCATAAAAGACAGTTGATTTTGTTATGATATAAGTGCATAAGTTAACCATATCATATAGATGTAACCTAGGAATCTTAACATATATTCCATAAGTGTAGGTAGTTTACGTTAATCTCTGAGGCGTAGATCTCATTTATGATGAATGGAGAAGCAGAGCCTACATGAATGGACTCTAAAGCTTTTGTTACTAAATCATAGCTATTGGAATATTAATCACGAATATTAATATGATATACCATTATTCGATAGAATATAGGATTGCTCTATGAAACTGTTCGGATTCGTAAGAGTTAGACCCAACTACTCTACATTCTGATAACTTTTGTTACCGTTGATTTCTCTCTTTCTTTCTCTCTCTCCCTCTCTCTCTCTCTCTCTCTCTCTCTCTCTCTCTCTCTCTCTATATATATATATATATATTATATATTATATATAATATATATATATATAACTATACTATAATTATATATATATATAATATATAGTATCATATATATATATATATAATATATATATATTATATATATCATAATAATTATATATATATTATATAATTAAATAACTGATTTGTCCCAAGTTTAAATCTTTTTTTAATATCGGATATTCTAGAGTATTTAGTAATATTTTTATTATTTTACCAGATTTATTAAATATTTTTATTATGAAATATTATTAAAGCATTATTTATAAATATAATATATTTATTAAACAAATTGAGTCTAAATTCACAGATATGAACTCATTTGTACGCTTTGTGCACAGACTAGAATCATTTTTAATGTGTTAAAACAATATTTACTAACGGATATTTATCCCATCATCGTTCCAATAAGGGTTAGACTTATATTTATTATGCAATAAATTATTTTCGGAACATTACGAAATTTAGAGATTGGGCCGATTCTATAATATCGAAGCATGCAATGCATGAATAGTAACAATGCATGAATCATGTCTGATATATATATATATATATATATATATATATATATATATATATATATATATATAATATATATTATATATATATATATATATAATATATATAATAATATATATATATACTATATATATACTACTATTATATATATATATATATATATTATGGCTCATCCCTGGATCTTACCTTGTAAAAAATGCTTTTGGAAATTTAATCCGAAATTTATTTTTTTAGAGGGATAATACATTTATCTCTTCTACTAAACATTATTAATTTTTAATAATTTATAAAAAAAAAGACTTTCTTTTCGCATTTTTTTTAAACTCCACATCGCAATTTAAAAATATGCCGGTTTAAACCTTATTATTAATTTATTGACGTGTTGGTTAAGTGTAGGCTAGTGTTAGACAGCCATAACCGTGCGTAGCCTAAACTTCGTAGATGAAACCTGACGATATTTATAAAATAACAAGGAAACGAATCTGTTTTATTAATTTTTCTCCAAGAATGCAATATAATAAAACATGAGTTATGAGAGATATGTCAAATATATATTGTTTTAGTGGGAATGTAAAAAAAAATAAAAATAAAATAAAAATAAAAATAAATAAATAAATAAATATATAAAAACAATCATATCTCAAAAACTACAATAGCTACAGGGAAAAAGGAATACATTTTTAGAATCCCTTGTAAAAAAAATGTCAAAAAAAAACAAAATTTGTTAACAAATGTTTTTTTAATATGAGTAGGAAGCCTATTTAGAGAATTTTTATACGTTACTCGTTAAAATAAATAGACTTTTTGTAGTTAAATTTTGTTTTTGTTTTTTTTTATTTAACAAAAAAATACCCCAAGGGTATACCGCAACGATGGCAGGAGTCGCGTCTCTCGGCCTTCCGGGCGAACGACAGGGGGATGGACTATTTCCCCCCCTCCGGGGAGGGTCTCCGCAACCCCCCGCTTTCTGGTATTTGGGTGTCGCGAGGGGTTCCTTCCGCCACCGCCCTACGGCGGTATTGGAAAAACGTCCCCCCTGGTGTTTCCCCATCTGCTCAGAGCCCCCTACATTGCCGTGTAATACCTTTACAAATAATATATATACTATGTGCCCCGCCGGCTTGAGCTCCCCCCCCCAAAAAAAGCCAATTTATTTTCTATTTATTTTTTTATTCATTTTTTTCTACATTTCCCTAACCAAAATTTTACAAGGATTCCAAAATGTATTCTTTTCCCTCGTGAGCTATTGAAGTTTTTGAGATTTTTTTTTTACAGTTTCCTCGATAAAATTTTACCAGGATTCCAACCATGTATTCCTTTTCCCTGTATAGCTATTATATAGTTTTTGAATATACTATATAGTATATATATATATAATGATATATATATTATATATATATATCATATTATTAATATATATATATAATATATATATATATATATTATATATATAATAATATTATATATATATATAATATATATATATAATAATAATTAATAATAATAATAATTAATAATAATAATAATAATAATAATATAATAATAGTATAATGTATATAGAAATATATTTGACAAATGAGTGAAGATCAAAAATACATTTAAAGTTGTTTTTATATAGGTAAAATCCAAAAAGTAAGACGGATATTTATATTCTGCTTGTTTAAATTTCCCATTTCAAATTTTTCTTTTTAGGGTAAGATCCCTGGAATGACCTATATATAGTTATATATATCATTATAAATATATATATATACTATATATATATTATATAATATATATATATATATATATATATATATATTAATATACTATATATAATATATATTTACTATATATATAGTATATATAAATATCATATATGTCTCGCAATCAATTCCACTTGATTAGTTAATGTGATAAGCGCATGTTTTACAAAAGAAGCCAATTATTATTTATATTATTTTAATATTAATAACAAATTTATTCAGTAAAAATTAATTTCTTACAGACTTGCTAATGAAAATAAAGCAAATTCATTTTCCCTTGTAAAATTTTTTATAACTTCTCTATATGCACAATGGCTTCCTACATTAAACTTAATTAAACTATCACCAGTTCCATGTCTTTCATTTTAATGTGTAAAATATTGAACCTAAAAGGCAAAATATGGTTTGATTTTGGTAAGTCTCAGAGATTGAGTAGATATAGACCGATAGGGCTCTCTCTCTCTCTCCTCTCTCTCTCTCTCTCCTCTCTCCTCTCACTCATCCTCTCAATCTCTCTCCTCTCTCTCTCATCTCTTCTTCTCTCTCTCTCTCTCTCTCTCTCTCTCTCCTCTCTCTATCTGTACATTCTAGGCTGTATCTTATTTCTAATAAGCACTGTTTGTAAAGAGATAATGATTATGGAAGTGCAACAATAGCAACAGAAACATCTAGACCATCAAACAAAATCGAATAGCAATAGCTTTAACATCAACAATTTCGGTAGAATTAATGTTGGATGTAATTAATATAGGCAGTAACAGCAATACTACTATGATAAAATGATAAAATAGATGTTCCTTTGCCATATATTATTTCTTTAAATTTTTAAAAATTTATAACTATGGAATCGAAATCTTTCAAATTGATTCTTATAGCCTTGATAGTTAAAATATTATTATTATATATATATTATATATATATACGATATATATACTATATATATATATATATATACTATATATATATATATATATATATATATAATATTTTAACTATCAGGATTATAGAATAAAATACAGATACAAGTTTAATACCAGCTATAACGGTTACAACTTCATCAACAACAGTATATGCATTATCAATATCATTAGATACAAAGACAATAAGAAATACAACGATAACGAAAACAACTACTACGACAACATCTCTATCAGCAAAAACAATACCCTATAACAACAATTAATACACATCATCGTCACCTGCTTTAACAATAATAACCACAGTTACAAATACAATATCGACAATACGTTTACAAGAGAACATTTCCATAACAGATCAATATAAAATCAATAATATATATATATATATACTATATATATTATATATATATATATATTATATCTATATATATAACTATATTAATAATACTATTTATATATATATATATATATATATATTATTATATATATATATATATATAAACTGTCTGAATATATACTTTACTACAAATGCCTCTTTCTAGATGCTGTAATCACTATAATTAAATGTTGAACATAAACAAATAAACTACAAAATCACTATTCAATTAAATTACGATCAAAATTGACCACTAAAAGGCCTTATCCTTATAGGTTTATAATCCGTTTAAAATTTTAGTGTCCCTTGTTTCTAGATTCTTCGAAAGACAATGAGCTTAGGACCTGTAATCCTTCGCTTTTTAATACCTGTCACCGAGACTAATACTTGTATATGTAATAAACAAATTCATACACGAACCTCCTTCAGGAATCATCCAGTTATCTTCATGTTCTATATATATATAATATCATATTATATACTATATATTATAAATATATATATAATATATATTACATCATATATATATATATATATATATATATATATATAGTATAAATATATATACTATTCATATATATATATATAATTATATATATTATATAATACCTATATCATATAATTATATATACATATATATATATATACTATATATATATTATATATATATATATACTATATATATATATATATATACTATATCATATATATATATACTAATATATGATAATAATATATTATATATATATATATATAATTATATATATATACTATAATAATATATTATATATATTTATATTATATATATATATATATATATATATATATATATATATATATATATATATATATATATATATATATATATATATAATATATTATATCATATTATATATAATATTATTTATTAAACTGATTTCAAAATATGCTTGAATTATATTTCCTTACAATCTTTTAAAACCTTCATGACAGTAAAAGTAAGCTAATTGTTTTACTTTTGGAATAGCCATGGTAGAGAGCCACAAATACTACGACATATATATATATATATATATATTATATATTACTATATATATATACTATATATAATATATATATTAACTGCCTAATTTTTCTATTGTCACTTAGATAATTTCTCATCTACTATAACAAAACTGTTATTAGGGGAAATACTGGCCTGTTTCACTGTCTCTCTCTCTCTCTCTCCTCTCCTCTATATATATATACATATATATAATATACTATATATATATACTTATATAATATACTACATAATTATATAATATATATATATATATTATCATATTAGGCTCATTCTATAACTTCATATTTTTAATCGCCTTATCAATGTTATTAGTTATAGACAAGAGATCGAAAATAAAAGGTAATACAGGTAAAAGTGAGTATTCAAATTAATACAATGATGATGAATTTTTTATGCCACTCTCGTGTTCCTATGGCTTTGCCGTTCGCCCCTAAAGGACCAAAGGCATGTGATCGAAACTCATTTCCCGGTGATATGGCCAATGTTCGCAGTTCTATTAGAACGATTTTTTTAATGCACGTGTTTATGTAATGCAACGCATATACTATTGAGCTTCGTTGAGTATTTCAAATCTGTCTCTC
>JABUQX010074386.1:22500-24154 GCA_015478945.1 Trachelipus rathkii | reverse complement strand
ACTTATTTGTATTTATTAATTTTTTTTTTAAATATAATGCAAATATCACTATATATATATATACCAATAGGGTAAACCGCAAAGATGGCAGTAGTTCAGTGGAGTCTCCTATCGGTAATACCCATTTACAACGTGGAGGAAATGAGACAGGGTAGGTGCTTTATATTATCCCCCCCTTCTGGGTAGAAGGATAATATAGTCCTTCTGGAAACCCCCTGCATTACTTTGGTATAAATTATATCGGGTGTCTGACGGAGGGTTCCTCCGCCCTCTACCCATGACTGATGAGGTATGTGAGTAAAAACGTATACTCCACCCCTTGTCTCCTACGGCTCGAGCCCCTAGTAAATTTATTCTTTTCATCATTTTTTTTAACATTTTTATAGGAATGTAAGCTTTATATTAACGCTTAGATTATCAAATTTGATATATTATGGTTATTTTTCTCACTGAAATGTCGTTAATTTTTCGATAGATATATTAGCATTTTTGTTTATTTTATTTTGAGTTATTTTTCACATGATTTTTAATAATAAGCTTTATACCTGAATTCCAAATATGTAATCATATTAGGGTTTTATTATCTAATAAGTTTTAAAGTTTAAAGACAAGATTAAGTTTCTCTAACTCTTTATGAATAAAAAATATTATATTAATACACATTAGAACACATTTTTTAGCCTAAAAGGTTTATATAAATTTCAAAACATTCCGGCACATTTTGAAATCAATGTCTCGATTTCTCAACTGATAAAAAATTCATTGTTAGTATCATATAGTGAAGCAATATATAAAAAAAAAATAAATACAAATCACTGACGGAGTCTAGTAGAAAATACGAATTAGGATGGATATATAAAATATGTTATATATTTAGTCTTAATTTAAATGTCGATTTTAATATTAAATAATTATATTAATATAAAAAATTATATTTATATATATATATAATATATATATTTATATAATATTAATAATTATATTAATATATCTTATAATATATATATATTATATATATATATATATATATATATTAATATATCTAATATATTATATATATATAATATATATATATATACTATATATAGTATATATATATATATAGTCGAGTTTATTAATACTGAATGTTTAAAATACTACGACTCACCTCACTAGAAGTATAACGCGTATATTCGGAGAGAGCATAGTTAGCAGTTATGTTATTGTCGAGGGTCTACTGTACGTATCTGTTAGGTGGATCGAGCTCAGTGGGGGGTACATATGTCGGAGTCCGCCTCCGTTCTAGTTCCGCTCCATGCTACATTGTCTATGTATGTATGTCGATGTATCGTACGATGCACCCTTTGTACTTGAAATATATGTTTTTAGGGGCAACGCGAAAAAGGCTGTAGAGTTGTCTGTTCACGCTCTGAGCAGGTATGTAATTTTGTAATAGTATGCTTGTGTAAATGTTTATCTCGCTTGAGAGCTGAAATCTGGGCTTTATGCCTCAATGAGTATTAAGTATAATGTTAATGTATGTATTGATATGATATGTTATATGTATAATATATAGTATGTATGTATAATATTATATATATATGTATATATTATTGATATAATAGTATGTAATGTATATTAGTATATGCGTGCATATGTGGTGTCTGTAGCTATG
>JABUQX010074386.1:10000-12500 GCA_015478945.1 Trachelipus rathkii | reverse complement strand
AATAAATATTATATATATATATATATATATATATATTTTATATTATATTATATAATATATATATATATATTATATATATATATATATATATATAATATATATTATATATTGTTTTGCAGTAAATTTGAAAAGGAAGAACTCAGATAAAATTGGAAATGGTAGCGGTGAAAACGAAGAAGATACCAATAATTCAACTAAGACTACACAAGAGGCAATCCCTCCTACTTTGCATATTTCGCATGATGAAGAACCCACACCCAGGCCCAGCACCTCGACGAGTCAAGATATGGGTCCAGATTTCGGAGCTAGCGTTTCAGTAGATGACAGTCACGAAAATGACATTGGTAGGTACGTTGGACATTCATCTATGATTTCGACTGAGAAAAAGAAACAGTTACTGAAAGAGTGTTGGATTCCACCTAAGACCTATAATTTTTTGGAAGATGTTACTCACTTAAAGAGGAAATTCAATTATGAATGGTTGGAGACATATTCACCTTGTCTGACATACTCCAGGCGCCTAAAGGGAGCATTTTGCAAGTTTTGTATTTTATTTCCACCAAATAATTGGTAGATACGTTGGACATTCATCTATGATTTCGACTGAGAAAAAGAAACAGTTACTGAAAAAGTGTTGGATTCCACCTAAGACCTATAATTTTTTGGAAGATGCTACTCACTTAAAGAGGAAATTCAATTATGAATGGTTGGAGACATATTCACCTTGGCTGACATACTCCAGGCGCATAAAGGGAGCATTTTGCAAGTTTTGTATTTTATTTCCACCAAATTCGGTTAGAGGGGTCCTAGGCTCTTTAATAATAAGACCTTTTATTAAATAAAAAGAATGTTCATTGCGGTTTTGTAAGGGACATACAAACACATGAGTGGTATAAAACCTTTTGCCCTGTTTGAAAAGCTTTGGCTGCAAGATTGTTCCTACAGGACGTGCCGGTAGACATTCAAATTAACCAGCATTCTAAGAAAATCAATAAAAGAAAATAAAAAAATATTATCCTCAATAATTTCATGTGACATTTTCTTGTACGCGAGATTTACCGCTTCGGGGTAAGCATCATGATGAGGGGAGTGTTTGCCAAGTTTGTGCCGCTTACGAATAGATGCCGAGATCAGTCATTGAAAAAACATTTGAAAAGGTGAAGAAAATGCCACATACCATCAGTTTAGAATTCCAGAATAAGATCAATTTTCTCTAAAAAGGAACATCATTCATAGGTAAGGAATCGTGCACGTTATAGCTTAACTAGCAGATGAAACCGCTGATATTTCTTGGAAAAGGAACAATTTCCATAGTGTTGCGCTTTTTCGACAAAGAGTCCGATGAAGTCAAGAGGAATTTATTGGCTTTGTAAAACTGAAAGCGCTTGACGCAAAAACCATTGGCGAAGCATTGGCGATTTTTGTCACGAACCGACAAGAACTGGATCCCGAGAAATGCGGTGGGCTTGGGTTTCGATGGTTGTTCTCTACAATGTCTGGCAAAGAAGGAGGTGTCCAAGCAATATTGAGGAAAAAGTATAAAAAGCATTGTTCTTTCATTGCTCCTCACATAAACAAAATCTAGTAGTAAATGATTTGAACAAAATACCAGAAATCCGCAATTCTGTGGGACTATAAAGGGCAATTATTATGTTTTTTTCGCGAGTCGGTCGCTTGGAAGAAGCAAATTAATGCAAACATCCCAAGCCTATGTCAGACCAGATGGTCTAAACAACACAAGTGCATCAGAGTGGTTTAAGGAAGCACTTTGTACGAATGAATGAGCATTAAAAAAATGCCTTTCCATTGAAGGAATACCGCCACAAGAAAAAAGCGCTTTTCAGTTGCATTCAAGCTGCATGTAAGTCGTCATTCATCTTGGCTATGATATTGATCGCGAAATACTCTGCGATGTTAGAGCCAGTTGTAAATGCTCTCCAATCTAAGACCTTGGGATATCGTCCAAACCTCGCAGCACATTTCAACATATTGTGGAAATTGTTAGGAGGCCATCGGAAAGGTGAAGAAAAAATCATCGATGAAGTGTTAAAAAAAGCTTAATCAAATCGCCGAGCAACTGGGACTTGAATCTGAATATACCACGGATATTTTTGGTAGGCAGCAGTACCGCAGCAACCATCCAGCAACAAATCACAGAGTATCTGAAGAAGATTCCTTAATAACTCCGTATCTGAATTTTATAACTCTTTGGAATTACGGATTTCTACTGAAAATAAACCTGCTTATGCATTGACATAATCTACATCCTTTCCACATGGTACTCATAACAATCAATGAGTTAAAGGAAAAGACCAGCTTCATTTTATAGTTTTTACCATTTAGAAGGCATAGAAGAAGCTAGAACTTTGGTACAAATTTGGAAGGACAAGAAACTGAGTAATGAAGAACTAAAAGATCTTGTTGTCTCCCAAGTCTTAAAGGAGACTGAACCCTTCTTTCCGTCGACGAAAAAGGCTTTTGATGATACTACCTTCAACCC